>OX439344.1:6248790-6524007 GCA_949319445.1 Mythimna lalbum | reverse complement strand
CGTAGTTTTTAAGTGTAAATTCTTAAGAATGTTTAATTAAAATAAAAAATAAAAAACAACATAACACGATACTTACTTCCTGTAGATGTCCGCAGGAGTGCATGAAAAAAAAACAGAAAGTAAATGTAATTAGTAAAGAAATACAATATACAATGCATTGAACTTCATTATTTAAGTGAAAAATTGATTTTATCGGAATTAATATTTAAAACCCAGACCATAAATCATAACTGCTGTTGTATAGTCCTAAACTGGCTTAAATTATATTCAATATCTCAGCCTAAAGTTACATAGAATACAAGAACTCACTTTGATAATGAAGTCATTTGTCCTGGACTCAAACAGGTGCTCCAGCATGGCAGTATCTACGCTGACATCAGGCAGGTCATCCCAAATAAACCCTCCAACCTTCGGTCTTATTGCTACTGGCGTCGGGTTCTCTTGTATCTCCCGCCAGAACAACTTCACAGTCTTTTTATTCTTCTTTATAGTGGAGCTGTCAGAATCATTTGACATTTCCAAAGATAGAGATGGTTTGGGTGGAGAAGGTACGTTGTTTTTATTCATCATCGGTAAACAGCCAGGCAGAGGAGGAGGTATTCCCATTGTAGGGAACATTGTTGGTGGTGGCGGTGGTGGTGGACAGCTTGCCGCATTCACTGCAGGTGATGTCACGTCATCATCGGAGTCGTCACGTAGATCAGAAAAGTCCAGGTCACACAAATGAAACTCTCTGTGAAGACACCCCTTCTTCAGTTCTTCCCAATGTAAGTCGTTCTCTGACACTTTTATTTCGTGTACTTTTGGTGATTTCTCTATCGTTGGACTTTTAATAATTTCTGAAAACAAAAAAGCAAACGAGAAAAATTTATGTTAATGTCTGTAAAGCTCCAATCAATTATGTGATTAATTAAAAATAATGCTTGCTCGTTACCTTTTGACTGAGATTTAGCTAATTCTTCTTTGGCTTTTGACACAATTCCCGCCATATCAGAAACCCTTAGAGGTTTTTCCTCTGTGGTAGGACTGACTGGGCTGGTCAGCCTCTGTGCCAGATCTTTGATGCTGTGTTCTCTATTCAGCAGGACATCCCTGTCATCTTTTACCTCAGGGATGGGATCAGTCTGTTTTTGCCGCATCACGGTTATCGTATCAACAGCATTTACACTATGGCCTAGAGTTCCATTTTGGATTCTCTGTTTCAGACCTGATGTGTATCTTTGGTTTCCTGCGAATAGACAATAAAAATATTTATTATTAAATCAATTGTAGATAAATATATAATAATAAGAATCTCAAAAATTACAAGCAAAACAGAAGCAGAACAAAGCGGGTGACAAAAGAATTAGTAGTGGGTTAGTTCAAAGCACAAACCATTCTTTAAAATGTCTGGTAGGTTAAAAGTCTTCGTCCTATTAACAAATTTTTCATCTTCCTCTTGATGTCCGTTGGCTCCATTCAGTAAACTTGAACCATTGACAGCGCCATTGACACCAGAGTAGCTCTTATTATTAGTGTATGTACCATTGGTATAGTTCCCATTCGTAGTAGAGAAACTCCCATTAGTATTTGTGTAACTCCCAATAAGCGGCAAACTCACATTAGTACTTGTAAAACTTCCATTGGCGCTTGTAAAACTTCCATTGGCGCTTGTAAAACTTCCGTTTAAACTTGAGAAGCTGCCATTTAGGCTTGTAAGACTGCCATTAGTACTCGTAAAACTGCCGTTGGGTGTTGAATAATTTCCATTTGTACTCGTAATGCTGACGTTAGTGTTCGTAAAACTGCCGTTATTGCTCGTGAAGCTTCCATTAATGTTGGGAAACAGACCGTTGTAGATGTCACTGGAATGGTTTAACATTTCCTGTTGCTGGATGATATGGTGTGCTTGTCTCGCATATCTGTCTCGTCGTCTTCGTAAAGCTGAGCTTAATTCCTTGTTCTCCTTGTTGTGGTCAGTGATTGGTGGTAAGAATTGTGGGCGATGGTTATTCGTTATTTTCGTAATGCTGTCTGTTTCAGTATGAGTGATGACTGGTTTTGCTGTTGTTAGTGAAAAATTGCATAAAATAAAGACACCTGGATTACATGGATGTTGTTTAAAAAGAACTTTGTATTGTTATAATGTTTGTATATATTTTAGGAAATGTTCGAAATTGGTCCCGTAGTTTAGGTACTTTAACATAACGGGATAAAGAAATTGCTATCAAATTTTGCTTTTTAAACAACACTGCAGATAAAAACTTGGCAAACACTAAACATCAAGCCCAAAAAGAAAACTGTATTAATAATGTACTAAGTAATTGGAATACATGATGGAATAGGTAGTATATTTAAGGTATGTACTGACATACCATGCAGATAACGATGTAATAACATGGGTAAAAAATTAAAGCACACTGAGAACTCGAGAAACTTTCACTAACATACCTTTTTCTTTGCTCTGCTGTTTCTTTGATTTTCTTCTGTCATTACTAAGATTAATACTTCTGGGGCGAATTGTAGTGATCACTGAGTCGTCCAATTGCCTGAAATTATTTATTTTATGTTTTGTAAATCGGGATTGCAATTAAATAAAAAATATTTAAAGATGGGTCGATGATATAAGAGCAGTGGCAGGAGGCACATGGAAAAGACTTGCAAATGACAGAGATATATGGCGACAATTGGAGGAAGCCTTTATCAATCTGTGACATACAGGTAGTAGAAAAATATATAGCTCGAAATATTTACAAATAAGTTATACGCGTACAAATTGTTTTCAACCTACTATTTGAATAAAAGGCTTATTATTATTATTAAATTGAGATTGTATTAAAGGTTTAGTAGTTATTGAAATGAATTTGGGTTATAGATCCTAAATGTTACTAAATGATCCTAAATCCTTTACCGACTATTCCGTCAATATAAAAAATCTCGTTTTAAAACTCTCGTAGTTAAACTTGATTGCATTTAAATTATAGTGGAATAGGTAGGTACATATTTTAGTTCCACCCCTACATCTTCTTGCTTTATCACAATCTCACCAGTAGGAGGCTATTGTTTAGCAATGGGACTTTCCAGGATAATTAGGTTATTTTGTTTTTTTTTGTTTTGTAAAATTATTTCATTATCAAAAACTCACTTTAATGCCGTTCCAGTCTCATCACCATACAGCAAAACTGCTTCGAAGATTTGTAGTTGCCTCAGCAAATCCAAGTCCGTCCCTTGCTTTGTCATATACAGTTGAATTATGTCATCTATTCCCTGATCCTGCAGGGCATCTACTTGATCATAATACGTGTCTCTATCAGGGACATTGTTCAGACACCTATTTATCAAAGTTGTAGCATAGATTAACAGTTCAGTGTCCGATGCATCGAAGTCTTGTAAGATTTTCATGATATTGTACCAGGGTTGTCGGCCATTGGAGCCGTCAACTGAGACAATGGCGTCGATGAGGAGTAAACAATTCTTGTCAGTGTATTCAACGAAGACTAGAAGTAGTTTGAGAGCGGTTTTAACCACGTGGCGGAATTTACTGGCGATGAGAGAGTATAGCCACTGGACGCAGCGCTTGTGCGCCATCACTCCGTGCATGCCGTCGACGTAAAGGAGGATCTGAAAGTGAGAGAAGGTTTTCTTATTTCACAATGTTTTTACAGAAATACAGAAAAGTTAATATTAAAATAAAAAAACAGCATTTTAACATCAACATATAACTAAATAAATATACACTGAACTAGACACAGTATTAGATGGTCCATGAATTTACTGATATCCATATATCGACGATGAAGTGACAAGAACCTTTATCTACCAGAACATAATTTTGTTATTGTGTTAGTTCATTAGGTGATCTCGTCAGCAAATTGGATGCATACTTGCTTAATAGTTATTGTCAGTTATAGTCAACTTGTTAAAAAATAAGATATAAAATTAGCTGCTTTTGCCAGCTCACGCAAACGATTATTTAAAGTCTATTTACGTAAAAAAAATAAAATCCCAAAAATGTCACTTAGGAGTTCTTGTCACTTCATCGTCGATATGTAGGTAGATAGGTAGTGTCCGAAACCCGAGGGTAAACTTGGAGCGGGTAGTGAAATTAAACAATGGACTTCTAATATCGCGTTTATTTTATGAACGTACCGACACCGAAATTCAATGTTTGAGTATGTACTGTTCTCAACAAAAAAAAACTTCTAAATCTAACTTATACGAGCGGTAACGAAACCATAGCGCCATCTATCGACTTCATAGGGACTAATGTCCCAGTATTGAATAAATATTGATCGCTATGATTCCGTTACCCTTTATTAACGTAAACAGGTAGGTAGTTGACAACCTCAGCAAAGTTTTTCGAAAAACTTTGCTGAGGTTGTATGTATCAAGATACATTTGCTGCCAAACACTAGAAAAATATTAGAATATGTACAATCATATTCTAATAGTAAAAAATTAACTATTATTACGAAAACATGGCATAATATCCAAGCCAAAAAAGTAAACTTTTGACTACAAACCTACTTATATTATTGGACTATTCTACATTGGTTAATGATTCAATAATAAACGAGTATGTAACTTTATTCTGATTCATTATACTTTTCTATATCATCAAAGTCTTAGGAAAACATGACCTAAATCATTTTATTATACTAGGGTAACACGAAACTATTTCTGGATATTTGTTATTTTGTGCCTAAACGCATAGGTATGCCATGGAAAAATTCATGGATGATTCAGCTTGTACCCTACTTCCAGAGTACAAAAGAGTACGACTTCAGCCTTTAAACAAATATATTATTGAACATGACGAACGAAATAAAGATAAAAGTAAAGCTAGAACTACAGTAGATCGACGCACACGTGTAACACGCCTGATTTGTACGTAGAACGTAAAGCTAGAACTACAGTAGATCGACGCACACGTGTAACACGCCTGATTTGTACGTAGAACGACGTCGCGTGGCATAGAGCAAGTGTTGCTGTACCAGGCTAGTTGCCATATAAAATGTATGGAGGCCGACGCGCCCAGATCGGCGTGTATGGCATACGTGTGCGCAGCGTAGCTCTAGCTTTATATGGGTGTTTCTACATGACATGGTATCATCGTGGCTGGATACTGCCAACTTATGTTTGCCAACAACACGCTTCTATATATGTATTCGCCCTGTAATCAGCGCTGGGTGTCTGATGCCCAGCAAATGCTGAGGTCACCCTTTCGGTGCGGGCACGCTCGGCGCATTCTGTACTTTTTACGTGTTTATAACCGTTGTGCTGTGCCTGTCCCGAATAAAAATATCTGGTTTAAGAACTTTATTTTCCTCATCAGAATTAACAATAATTCACTTACTGAGAAACTATACATTACATTGTCATGTTGTTATGAACGTACAGGAACAAGTTGAAAGTAATTTTATACAAAAAACAAATAATGTAGGTAGACGATCACAAAAGTGTCCGCCATCAACCGAGTGAGCACAGAAATATTTATATTCTATTCTATGTAAAGACACAATTATTCAGTCGCATACAAACTATACGTTGATTAGACTACTTGTATCTTACATCGTCAATCATATTAAGAAAAAGTTATACCTGTCCCAGAGCTCGAAGTATGTAATCCAAATAGTTGTGGTCAGCCATGTTCCCGACTTGCATGAGGCAGTCCAAGCCTTTGTTGGCGACAAACTCATGCACGAGGTCCTTGTCGGATTGAAGGATCTGCTTGAGGGTGAACAGTGCCCTGCGGAGCTCACGGCCTTGAGAGTGGAGTAATCTTTCTGTAAGAATAAAAAAAAAGAAATACATATTTTAACCATTTTCTGAGAATGCATCTGAGCTTGTGGATGGCGAGCAATGGGAAGTTCGCTATCCGACCGTCCAGTAACTGTCCGGGCCGAGCCCAAATCGTCGACGGCGCACACTGTTTCCGCGCGCCTCAAGGTGTTGTCAGCAACAGGACAACACCTTGAGGCGCGCGGAAACAGTGTGCGCCGTCGACGATTTTCCAACCGCACGTCACAGAGTACTCCCACAGACAGATACGTCAGTGCGTGCACAGAGTATAAAACGATACTCGTATCAGATAGCCCGAGTGACTTGTCGACGCCGCCCCCTCTGGTTGTGTACGTGAGACAACGTATTATATCTATTATATAGATATAATTGTACAATGACAATATTTCTTTTGGCACAGTCGGGGAGTACACGCATTCAATGGAAAAAAAATATATAAAAAAATTGGTCCACAATTAACTGAGAAATAAGTAACTACATAAAAAAAAAAAATCAGCATGTAACTCTTTTTAACAACGGTTCGGTTAACAAGCATAAGATGTCAAACAATAATATTAATCATTTTAAGGCAGCACTACTTTGTAGTATTATGGTTTATTTATGGTAGGAGAAAAATATTTATTACAAAATAACCCCATGGATTTTTCACAAAAATAGTTAATTTCTTAATATTTCCTGAAGTACAAGTCTATTCGAAGTGATATCATTATCATCTTCCTGCTCAAGTCCCGTTTTATTTGGGGTCGGCGCAACACGTTTTTTTCTTCCATTCTGTCATGTCATTAGAGTTATTAAGTAATATTCCATTCGCGACGTTGTGCGTTGGTTGGATTAGCGATATTATCGCTTTTGACACAATTCGGAATGCAGGGCCAGATCTCATATAGATACCGTCACGGATCTTCAGCGCTGGCTTCAAGTTGCGCAGAAGTCAAATATCGGGCCTATTTAGTGGTATGAAGTGACGTGGGTGCGGGAAGTGTCAGTGATTGGCTCGCCGCGCCATCGCGTCATAGATGTCACACGTGATTTGTTCCTTGCGTTTGCTGCATGTATCTAACAACAACGAAGATTGGCTCGCCAATAATAATAATAATAATAATATAATAATAAATAATAAAATCTTTATTAAACCCTTTACACAATATTATTACATATTTTTGCAACAAGTAAATCTTAAATTAATAACTATGCTAGTATCCAACAAATTACTATGTGTAAATTTAACTATATATTAGGACTTATGAAACTAATACTTTAAACCTAAAGTTATGTAAAATTAGCGACTTTCCTGAGCTAGGTTTATAAAAACCTGTGTTTCAGGTCATCACTCGACGAGACTTATCATTTAAGGTACATGTATGTTTACAGACTTAAGAATAACAACTTACTAACTTAACCCTACATTCATACTAAAACTTCCAAAAGTTGCTCTGCGTCTGTGTAATTTAATTTTAAAAGGTACTCTGATATATGTATGAAATGCGCAAAGCAATCCAAGATCCATGCCAAAATCTATACCTGTCAGGTGTATTTTTAGCGTTGTTCGAGTTTTATTCTCTATTTGCTTTTATTTTTTATGTATCAGTAAAAAAAATACATTTAGAAGAAGGACTTGTCGCTATTTGTTTTATGTAGTTTTAATTTCAGTCCAAACTGTACGAATTGAACGTTTGAGTTCAGTGTGATTAATTTATATTAAAAATGTTATTAATTAATTGATTAATTTACATATGTTATTGCTATTTATATTTACTAAAAATTACATGCACTTTATAGGTAATTTGTCACTGTTATAAATTTTATTATGGATCAGACGTCCAAAGCGATCCGGTCCGAAAAAATAACCAGTTATTCTAACAATTTCATTGAACTATTCATTACGAAGACAAGGCCTAAAGGACTCAGTATCCAAACTAAAATATTAACAAAAAAATTTGGCCGGAAGTCCGGAAGCTTTAGATAACCTAAGTCCGGAACCGGAACCCAGTGTGGTCATTGTAGATGAGTTTTCGCCAAATGTAACACCTTAATTTTATTTCTAGAGTCTGTCTAATGAAAGCGTAACCTGGAGTTTCTTTTTTAAATTAAAGTGGCAACATTATTTTGCCGCCAAAACTACGTCTAAGTCTATGATTGCAATTGTCAGTTTTTTGAAACAGATATGTATTTATCAACAATAACTGCTTTATCATGGGTAAAACAATATAAAGTTATTGCGAAAGCTGCTACACACTATCATCAGTGAGTTTAAACAAAAACAAGAAGAGAAAGAAGTTGTTTTCTAAGAAAAACAACAATGTTTACATACGATCTTGGATTTTTAAGTTAGTGTGACATTATAATCTTGATCATTGTTGACTGACCACTAGATATTTTTACGGTATGAATGATGATATTTCTTATGTTTATAGATAATCTTAAAAATATGCAAAGACTCGACGGAAAAAATTTGGAGAAATATGGAGAAAAAGTCTTTAAACTAAGTTCTGAAAATACATATCTTCACTGATGTCCTGAAGATTGCTAAAATACGTTTATGAGCAGTCGAGATGTGATGAAAGATTTGCCTCCGTCTGGTAGGCCATCAAAGTCTTCATCTGTAGCGTAAAAAAGAAGAAAATAGTAACTAAAATCCTCGTTCAAGTTTGAGAGAGAGGACCATGGCCTCGACCAGGGCCCGGAACTTTCCGTGTCTCCGAGTCGATTCGTATCATTTGAAACATTTACTTGAGTATAAACATGTTCCCACTTGACTAATTCCAAAAGATTTAAATTTTTTCCCTTCTAAAACGAATCGATTCCAACCCAACAAACTTGAAGCACATTATAAGTGTTGGCGAGACGTGCTGAAGTTGAAATCATGTTGACTATTTTATTTGACTGTCGCGGTGTGATGCTCTTGGTATTCTTGCCGGAAGCAATTGTAAATAAAGAATATTATTTGAGAGAACAGATAAAATAAATTTGGAATAATAACTAACATTTTGTGTATTATTAACCTTTACCATACATCTACCAATGAATAAATCTACACAAATTTAACCCTTCAGATACCGTCAATTAGAGACACAATAGTAAGACAATAGATGCGCGGCCACCGGTGGTCGCTTGGGGATTCATGATTTAAGTTCTTATACAACTATTGTACAATCGTCATATATAAAAAAATACTCAAATATCAAAACTTTTTGTCGTACTATTTCAATAATACCATATTCAAATTTTTCGGTTTCAACCTCCTCTTCTCAGGTCACGCTTTCAGTAGACGGACTCTAGTCCCTCACTTATTAATTTAGCCTTTCACTTATTAATTCAGTCGTAAGGCTACAATTTTAAATATCTAAATCGGATTAATCACAACCCACTTTTAGTATGTTCGTTCTGTATTTTATTATTAATCAATACTTTTTACGATAGTTTACTTAATATGTCGCTTACTCAAGTTCCTACTCAAGTTATTGAAACAGTATCTCATCATCACTCGTTTTATAATATCCCTTTTTATTATTAACAAACGCAAGATTGCAAGATGTTTGTTCTATTATAACAAAACACTTTCTTGGTCTTGCTTTTAGGTAGTTTTATAAAGTACAACGTCAACACTGGTTCACTAATCAAGGTTGATTAAGAGATCTTGAACATTGGTTACTTATAAAAGAACTAAAAAGTATCGAATACAAAACTATTTTTTAATGATTTAATTCATGAATCCCCAAGCGACACCCGGTGGCCGCGCATCTATTGTCTTACTATTGTGTCTCTAATTGACGGTATCTGAAGGGTTAATACTAATAAACGACTTTTTAACAATAAAAACATTAAAAGATTTTCGTTTAAAATTTATACCTATATAAGTCTAATAATATTTCGTAGTAGTAGTAGAGTATAGTATTATATTAATCAAAAGACGTCCACTGTTAGACATAGGCCACCCCCAAGTGTCGCCACAATAAAAAGTTTGTTACTCATTCACACAAAAACTTCTAGAAGGATGAACTTAATGATAGAGGTTGCGATAATTTAGCATAAAACCTATATTTTTGCTAAGTTTCATCACACGAGTAAGTTCAAACAGTAGTATATTTTTATTGCAGGGTAACATAGTTTTAAAATATCAAGATGTAACAATCGTACTATAATGACATTTGTTGATATTTTTTTATTACAGCAGCGCCCTCAAATCCCACGATTGTTTACTTTCCGCACAGATAATAAGAATTATTATGATCCACATCTATTGTGGAACCATAATCATGTCAAGAAACAAGGAAATGACACCCAAAATTCAAGTTGCCAACAACAAACTTTTTTTCCTTCGAAAACTCCCAAACTATTTGAAGTTTTAGACAAGTTTGTCTTAAAAGTCAAACGACTTGAGAATTTTTCATTAACCTGATGAGATTATTAAAAACTAGCATTTGCCCGCGGCTTCGCTCTTAAATTCGAGGTAACACGGTTTCCCTTTCGGCTTATTTTGTCGCGATATTTTCAACAAATATCGATTATGTTCAGGGAAATAAATACAAAGAATTAACAAATTATATACTCAAACCTTTCTCAAGAATCACGCTATCGAGTGGTGAAAACCGCTTGAAAATCAGTGCAGTAATTTATGAGTTTATCGCGAACAGACGGACAGACAGACACGTCGGGGACTTTGTTTTATAATATGTATTGATATAATATCGCTCGCCATACAAATTTGTCTTCAGATATGAAACATTATTAATTAATAATAATAATAATTTATTTCTCAATATCAATTAACAAAGTATGAACACAAATAATAAATGCTAAAATATGGACAATTATATTATTAAACCCTGACTTCTAAACTAGGTTTATGTCCCTGTACTTTAGAAGCCAGTGAATATACGAAATTAATACGGTATTAGCATTTGTTTTACTTAGATGGGACACAATTTATGTACAACAATGATTATATATTATTATACAATAAGATAAGAAAACAAAATCTCAATCACATTAATATCTTCGTCGTGTGTATATATAGTCCATTGAATTATATGACGAGCGATATTGTATCTTAAGATAAAATATTATAGTATCTTAGCCGTGTGCCACTCAGTGAACCCACTACGGGTGACGTAATATAATACAAACTTATTATTATCGGTTGGTACAATAATGGGTCTAGGGATCGAACCGCAAAATTAAGTTTATTTTTTATGGTATATACTTTTCCGGATTAAAAATGTACTCAGTGTGGTACCCAGGATATTAAAAAATAATTATACCAAGTTTCATCAAAATCGAACCGGTAGTTTTTGCACAAACAGACAGACAAAAATTTTTTAATCACATTTTTAGGTTCGGTTTCGGTCTAGTAACGCCCCTTGTGATTTATCAAAAAGAGGCTATATAAAAAAGCAGAAAAAATGTAAATAATTACAACTATCAATAAATGGTTAACAAAATAAATTACTAACAAATTTAAGGCAGTTGAAGTCTAAATAATAAAAATAAAAAATATTGCAAAAGCAACGCGTTAAAGGTAATATATATACACTTCTGGGCACATCTATTGGCCCACCTTAGAGTTAAGGTTTCGATGGCCCTTACCGAAATATGATTGCTAGATTGATCAAAAACTGTTTTACATTCCTCTTCTATGGCAGTTTTCAACTCCTGCATCGTCTGGGCAACTGGCTGACGAGCCCTAACACGTCTTTTTAACTCGTCCCACATGTGCTCAATGGGGTTCATGTCTGGGCTTCTGGCTGGCCAGTCCATAACTGTGATGTTCACATCCCGAAGATATTCCCTGACGATGCCGGCCGCATGGGCTCTTGCATTATCATGCATAAAAAGGAAATTTGGGCCCACATAGTCCGCGTATGGTATCACGTGAGGTTCTAAGCACTCACGAATGTACCTTTCAGCATTTAATGTTGGCAGCCGTGGTCCTGTAACAACCTCAAATTGAGTTTTGCCGCTCGCGGATATACCGCCCCAGACAGTCCATGAGCCACCGCCATAAGCAACCCTCTCTTCAAAGCAGCATTGTGCGAAACGCTCTCCCTTACGTCGGTAGACCTTCTTCCTTCCATCATTGCCATGTAACACAATTTTAGACTCATCAGAAAAGAGTACACGGCTCCAATCTTGCTGTGTCCAATTTAAATGACTGCGTGCGAAATGAAGGCGCGCTGTTCGGTGGGCTCGCGTTAGTTTGGGCCCATTAGCTGGCTTGTGTGGTACCATATCGCGTTCTTTTAACCTTCTCCGAACAGTTCGAGCGCTCACAGATATTCCGTGGAAGTCGCGTAGTTGGTTTTGTATCTCAATGGAGGTAAGGTGACGATTTCTCAAGCTGGTCGTCACGATGAATCGATGCTGCCTTTGAGTTGTGACCCGAGTTCGTGGCCTTCCTTGGCGACGAACAAAGCCGCCAGTCTCTAGGTACCTCCGATAAACATTTCGGACCGCAGATCGACTTATATTAAGTTGAGCACTCACGTTTCGTTGGCTGTGTCCGGCCTGAATAAGTGCCACAGCTTGGGCAGCGACTTCAGGTGAAGTATCCATAGATTATTGATAGAACCTCACCTTAATGTTAAGAATAAGTAATGCTTGTTGCAAAACCAAAGATATCAATCACTTTTTCAAGAATTAAATTCAAGTAAACCAATAAAACCAAGTTTTCTTAGTATTCGATTGTTTGATATCAACAAACACGCTCCAAATTGTCTTTTGTTTCTTTAAATTCTGTGTTCGAAATTCAAAAAAAGACTATTTAATGTGCCAGGTTCAAAACTGCATAAAAACTTTTTGCTCGACCTAATATAAAATTTTAGCTAGGACCAAACGAAACTGAAAATACAAGGTGGGCCAATAGATGTGTCCAGAAGTGTATATATATATATTAAAACAAAGGTGGAGCAGTTAACAGACACAATATTGATGATTCACCAGGGGGCCACATCTGCAGAGGTAGTCATTGGCAAACAAGCGTGTCTTCGACATAGTCTTTAACCTTATAAAATGCTTTTTTGGTTAGGACACGCTTAATATGAGTTTTGGATTTTCCCTTACTAAGTTCAGTAACCGCCTTTGGCAGCTTGTTGTAAAAGCGTATGCTGTTTACTAGGAATGACTTGCTGGTCTTAGCTAATCTCCATTTTGGTACTACAATTTCGTGTTTACTACGCGTATTTTTGTTATGAAAATCGCATCTAATTTTAAAGAGTCCTAAGTTTTTACGAACATACAAAATGCATTCTAAAACTTAAAGAGAAGGCAGAGTCAGAATGACGATTTCTTTGAATTTATTTCTGAGGGACTCGCGAGGACCCACCCTATAAATAATAAATAGCCCGGATAGCTCTCTTTCGCAGTATGAAAATTGAGTCTACATCAGCTGCAGATCCCCACAGTAAAATGCCATAAGACATAATACTGTGGAAATAAGCATAGTAAACTAACCTAGCTGTGGCTACATCTGTCAGTTGCCTTATTTTTCTAACTGCATATGCAGCTGAGCTTAATCTTCCCGAGAGAGTTCTAATATGAGCGCCCCACTGTAGTTTAGAATCGATAGTTATACCTAAAAACACAGTGTCCGCAATAACATCAAGTTTTTTGCCATCAAGAATTAGTCTGACGCCAACTTGAGGGACATTCGGTAATGAAAACTCTATACATTTAGTTTTATTCGCATTTAATAGGAGATTATTAGCTGCAAACCATTTTGAAAGAACAGCCAGACTTTCGTTGACATGCAAGACATCCCCATCTTTTCTATCTACTTTAAAAATAAGAGAGGTGTCATCAGCAAATAGAATTATATTGGATAAATTAGCCATCATGTAAGGAAGGTCATTAATATAAACCAGAAAAAGGAAAGAGCCAAGAATTGAACCCTGAGGCACGCCCATCTTTACTAAAGATCCCGAGGACGTCGCCTCATTAATGAATACTTTTTGCTGCCTGTAAGATAAATAGGAAAAAACAAGATCAGCAGCTCGTCCACGAATTCCGTAATGATGTAATTTACAGATCAGAGTATTATGGTCAACACAGTCAAATGCTTTAGAGAGGTCACAGAATATGCTAATAGCATCCTGGGACTTCTCCCAGTATTCCAAATTGTGACTGATGAGTTTCACTCCTGCATCCGCCGTTGACTTTTCTTTCGTGAAGCCAAACTGTTGACTATACAAAATCCTATTAGACATCATAATTTATATATGTATAATAACTTAACCAATAAATCATATTCTTTTGCTAAACGTACATCGATCGCAGCCTCAGCCATCAACTTCAGGTTTTCATTCCAGGTTTCCAAATTATTACCGGTAGTTCTGGATTTCTGATGATTAATGAAGAAACTTTTTCAGCATTAAGATTTTGACTTTTTATTTGTGAAATAATTATTTGTTCATTTGGAGGTAATATTTAATATTTTGTCATATTTTATTTTTAGTATTAATTTCTTAACTTATCGTTTGTAAATTTTTTATAATTTTCAAAGGTTTTATACCAATTCCAAAATATTACTCTATGTAAGTAATTTTTTTTAATTAGCGACTTTTTGTCATGTAGAGTTGGCAACACTGACATTGAGCACAGCAGCCATTTTGCAAAGCTGAATAGCTCTAAAGCTCAGTTAATCAATATTCTACCTACAGACTCACTGGCTGTGTTCGCTCACTCACGAGACTAAAAAAAAGACAGCCGTCTTCTCAATCAAGTCTAGTCGACGATCTTGTAGAAGTGGTAAGTTAGTTTACATTATATTAACTAGTTTTATATTTGCACAAATCATAAATCATAATTTTTATAATATTAGTCTTAGAGGTGCTCTTGTGGGATAAACTATCGATCGAGGCTGTGATTGATATCACAAAGTTTTTAAAATAAAAGTTTGCAGTCTGTGTGTGACGAATAAAGGTGAGTTTGTGAATATTTTTATAAAGATTCTTTATTAGGGTAAACGAGTACAGTTACTTATTGTTGTGTGATAGGAAATTTTGGTGATTTCCCTACTTTAAATAAAATTATTAACTAATCTAGTTATTATGTAACTATTTTATTGTTACAACCTGCTGATATAAATCTTTAATATATTCGATGGGTGTCCTTAGCGTATTCCGCGTCGTTAACTCTTAAGCGTCTTGCTAGTGTTTCTGGCGACCATTACAAACTCGTGCTAACGTCAATGGCGACCATTACAAACGATGTAAGCGTTAATCAATTCCATCAGTCATGATTGATGGTTTTCGTCAATCTAAAAGTACTATCCGCCCCCAAGACGACACACTGACTATGCTTCAGTGAGGACGAAAACTATTTTCGAAAATAAACTGGAGTTAGGTCCAATCGTTTTGCCTTATTAGGAGTTGCGCATTGCACCAATGTAAATACATTGGTGCAATGCGCAACTCGGAATATTTCTCTAAAAAATATTATCTTTTGGTGCGTTTAACGGACACAAACGTGACTTGACAGGTATAGGTGACAGCGAAAGTTTAAGATTAGAGTTTTGTTCGCTGTTTCCTGTCTATTGGTAGTATATGTTTAATGTTTTTGCTTATTATTATAATAATTAGTTATTCCAGCCAACTCAGGTGTAAAGAAGTACATATGTTTTTTTTTCAATAATTTATGTCAGTGGGTGATATGACATGTATCCTTTAGTTCTCAAACATTTGCACAAATGTAAGTGCGTTCTTTATTTATTTATTTTATAATTTATATACACACAACATACAGAAGATAACATAATTATGAAACTTTCTACAAAGGTACTGCTTATTTCTCATAGAAATTTCTTCCAGCAGACCTGTGAAAGGAAAAATTAGAAGAGATGTAGACAGTAGTGTGCAGATATAAGTAAAGAAGAGTTACGATAGTGAAATCTTAAACTAATAAATACTTATGTAACTATATATCTTCCTCCTCGAGTCGTATTCCTCATTACTGAGGGTCGTGAAGTTCCCGCTGGATTAGCAAACTAGTAACTATATATACCCTTTATTAAAAATAAATACATAATATAAATATACCAAAATGTTTATCACACAAGAGAAAAAAGATGGTTCTCTTTTACTTGAGTCTTAAAGAGAGAAATAGTTTTCAACTCACTAATGCTAGGCGGAAGAGAGTTCACAACCTTACTGCATGGACAGAGAAAGAGTAGGAATAGTAGCTAGATTTATGAGGAGGGGATTTAAAAAGGTATCTTAGGTGTGATCTGCATGATGCGTAAGAAAAACGGTTACGCACTCCTTATTATATGGTCATATTTACTTTTTTCTGTCTGAATTTTCCTTTTAGCAATCTGAAGTCTGGACTAGTGTTATTTTGATTACTTTAGGTTCGCTCGCTATCACATGGTACTGTTGAGTATATATCATCAGGTTAGATATTGTACACTAAAATTTTTTTATGTGAATGGCCACTTACACCAATCTACCCTGCTTGGAGTTAGAGTTAGTTAGGTGGACTCTGGGTAACTACTTGAGTTTTAAAACATGACCCTGACATTTAGAATGGTTGTAGTGACTACTCTGGTTATTTTTGAATGTAGGGTGGTATTATGCGCTTCTAAATAACCCGTTGAGGTATACTTTTTTATAGTGATGTGTTGCAGAATTATCATGTTTTGTTTTATTGAGACTGATACTTATTTCTGGTTTCTTTTGTCCACAGATAAATACAAGGAAAGCTTGGACTTGCTTGCTCGATCAACATCCAAACATCATGGCTCAAAAACTTGAAGAAGTTACACACAGAAACTCATCGAGAAACATAAGATCCTGGTTAAGAAAACACATAAAAAGGAGTTGAGACAAGATGAAAAAAGAAACTAACTATTTAGAGGGTGCTATTAAAATGCTGGACCTCATTCAAATATCTTTATTTGATATGGTAGAGATCTTAATTTGTCGTCTTGGGGTGCACACTTCTTTTAAATATGCTCATTTTGTTGAGTAAAAGAGTTCATAAAAATTGAAATATTATAGCACAGTCCTCATATTCCAGTACTACGTCTAGCTTGACTATCTCATTCTGTTGAGCTTTAAGTTGATGTTGTCCTAAAATTGTCATCAAAAATGTTAATTCTCGTATTTTATCTAGGTGAAGCTCATTTTGTTGAGTAGGTTGTCCAAATGTGTCGGAAAAAAATAAGATTGAATAAGGAAGAAATTTAGTATTTTTCAGCAGAAACTTTTCCTACTCTTTGCCTGTCTTGATAAATCTCATTCTGTTGAATTAAATTGTTGTTTTTTTAGTGTGTCTGAAAGAAAATAAATTGTTAGTAAAAACAATAAATGAAGAAATGTCAAAGCAGAATTTTTCTGAGCGTATTCCAACGTTGCTTGTGAAACACTCATTTTGTTGAGTAAAGGTGTTTTTTTCTGCTGTATTTGAATGAAACCAAACTGTCTGGCAAAAAAAATGAAGTAATACTAAAGCAGAAACTTACTAATAGGGTCTCATGTTCCAACCCGCTTGTCTTGATAAAACTCATTCTGTTGAGTAAAGGTTATTTTTTTCTGTGTGTCTGAAAGAAACAAAAGGGTCAGTGAAAAACTAACGAAGACAAACCAAAGAAGAAACTTTCTGAGCCTCATATTAGAACTCTGCTTATCTTGATAAAACTCACTCAGTAAAGGTTATTTTTTTGGTGTCTGAAAGAAACAAAAGGGTCAGTGAAAAACTAATGAAGACAAACCAAAGAAGAAACTTTCGGAGCCTCATTAGAACTTTGCTTATCTTGATAAAACTCACTCTGTTGAGTAAAGGTTATTTTTTTGGTGTCTGAAAGAAACAAAAGGGTCAGTGAAAAACTAATGAAGACAAACCAAAGAAGAAACTTTCGGAGCCTCATTAGAACTTTGCTTATCTTGATAAAACTCACTCTGTTGAGTAAAGGTTATTTTTTTGGTGTCTGAAAGAAACAAAAGGGTCGGTGATAACTACTGAGAAAATTCCAAAGAAGAAACTTTTTGAGCCTCGTTTTCGAACTCTGCTTGCCTTTATAAAACTCATTCTGTTGAGTAAAGATGTTATTTTACTGGTGTCTGTAAGAAACAAAAATATCAATAAATAACAAAAAAGGAAGAAAAACCTAAGCAGAAATTTATTGATCCTCACATTACAAGTCTTGTAAAGCTCATTCAATTGAGCAAAAGTTGTGGTTTAAAAATGTCTGATTGATTAATTCGGTTTTTAAAAAAACGTAACAACGTCCCATAACTAAAATGTCATGAGCCTTATAATCGAAGACTTCAACAATGTTGTTATAGCTCATTTTGGTGAGTAAACATTGTTGTTGTGGTCCATCTGAAAATTAATTATTACCTTTCAAAGCCTGTCAGTAGCCTCATATTACCACTTTTATTTTGATACACTCATTCTGTTTTATATTGATGTGGTCCCAAAATGATAAGTTAAATAATACAAAAGTAAAGATGCCAAGAACTTAATATTCTTATTCTAGATTCATTTTTGTACACCTCATTTTGAGTTGATGTTGTTGTCCCAATATGTATGAAAGAAACAAAATTTGTAGTAAAAGACAATAAATAAAATATTAAATTTATTGTTTTTCACTGATAGTTTGGTTTTCTTTCAGATATAATGTTGTTTAGAAACAAAAGTGGTCAAATCCATTCGGAAGTATTTATCAGAATCAACAACTTTTCGTTCTGATCTCATTGCAAAAGCTGTGTATAGAGTTTGAATCCATATGGCTTAACTTAGGTTAGTATTTCTGGTTTAAAAAAAAAAACATTCATGACCACCACAGAACAGAAGAATGTAGATAGAAATCGCATAGCAATTCATTTGTATCGGGACTAGCGTACCCAAACTCACACATTAGGCAGGTATATCATATTTCGTAACACTAAGTAATCCTTAATGTGATTGAGGATTTTAATATTAATTGAAAGAAGAAAATGAATGAACCATATGCGGTAGTGTCTATTCTGCCAGTGTCACGTTGAGACAACTCCATGTACTTCGTGGTAGATGTTAGTAGGCTGGAAAGACAAACACAAGTGTTAGTAGACATAATCTATTTTACAAACTTAAATATGTACTACACATAAACTATATATACAGAACTAGCTTTTGCCCGCGCGGCTTCGCTCCCGATCTTCCCTACTCTACCCTACTATACCCTACTCTACCCTACTACACCCTACTCTACCCTACCAAACTTCACATAAACCATCTACTAAATACTCTGAACAAAGCCTAAAAATTTGGTTCGGATAGGTTAGCCCGTTCTTGAGTTATAAAATAACAACAAAAAGTGGCATTGATTTTTATATATAAAAATTCAAAATTCAAAATCATTTATTTCAAATAGACCAAATGTAGGCACTTGAATAGTCAAATGTTGGTCAGTCCAAGAAAAGTGAAGCTAAATTGCACGTTCCAAAGCGTAGATCTCTATGGAGAAGAATGTGCAAGAAACTCCATGGACACTCTTTTAAATCATATTATGTGTTACATATAATGTTTGTTTACATTATTTCATGTTGCTTCTATATAATAGATAGATAATTACATCACATTACACACCAATTAAAATTTTAAATCATTTTCGTCATTAATTTAGGGGAGAAGTGGGAAAGAAGGGAATGAAAGTTGGTTGGGAGAGGAATATTACATTTAGAAATTTTGGAATAGAGATCGAAAGATTTGTTGTTTAAAGAGGAGCAGAAGAAAATATGGTCTAAAGTACCCTCCGCAAGACCACACTCGCAAAGGGAATTATCCCCGACATGGATCTTACATAAGAACACTGGGGCTACAACAATGACCACGGGGCCGATTCTCGATTTTAGAGATGATGACGTAAATTTTTCGATAAACTTTAGTAAGTCGCTATTCTGGGGATGTCGAATTCGACATTTGTCGAAGGATAACGTTAGTTCATGTCGAGTGAGCAGTAGAGATGTCATGTCTATTATAGACATATGTCATTTCTGAGTGAATTTGTTGAGTTTTATTAGATTTTTGGTGCGTTACACTGTGTTTTCTTTGTTTTAAAACACGGCTTGGCTTCTCATATTGGAATTTCGATTTGCTCTGATTTGTGGATCGTGTATTTTCTGGGAACGACGGACCTTCGCGTACAATAACGGACTTGTAATTTGTATATCCACGATTGGACTTAAAACCACTGAAAAAAAGACGAGTTTATTAACATATTTATCTCGGAGTTGTTGGAAAGTAACGAGGAACTGGCCAATACACGGCGACAACAGTCCACTTATCACACCGTCGATGTTTACGACTTGAGCGAAACAGAAGTCAAGTATTTTTCCCCTCGCATGTTTTTTAAAGTATAAAACACAGTACTTTTTCTTAAGGTATAAAACGCACAACAATAAACAGCACAGTTCACAAAATCAAGCGGTTCAAATCCGCGAATTCTGACAATCAACTGTCAAACTAATTATTTTTACACGAAACGTTTCGTTTTATACATAAAGAATTAGATCTAGTCAGCGTTTTAAAACCAAATCATTCATTCATTCATAACTACATAAAACGGAACGTGCGATTATACGAAATAAGGGCTATGTTCACCGAAACAGATTTAAACATTGATTTCGTAACCGGCCTGTTAATATTTATGCAATGGTTGAACAAGGAGCGGTTTTTTCCTGTTCACCATCACCTTTCGGCGTTCGGTTACTCAACCAAGAATTAACAGAGCGTTTTTGAATGAATGGGCGGGCAAATGCAATACTACCAAAAAAAGGTAAGGGTCTATCATAAAATCTCGTTCAGGCTTACAACTAACATTGCCAGATTGTTTTTTTTTTTTGTCGCTTTTCGAGAAACACATGTTGCGTTTGAAGGTCTGGTCTGTCAGTGTCATTTTAATTCTCTCGTGAAGTCTCGTAGTATTTTAGTTGTAATTGTGAACAAAAATGTTAGTGATCGATATAGAAGAGAAATAAAAGTGTAATGCATATTTTACCAAACATGAGAAAACTGTATTGGCAACTGATGCTGTGTTTGTAACTGTTGTGTTTTATTGTGTTTGATATGGTCGAATACAAACAGACTGACGTTACATCAAATGGTCATAAACAGGTTGGTTCGGGTAGCCCTAAAGTTTAATAGTATATCATCACGAATAAATGGAATCTGGTATCAACTGAAATTTCATCGTATTCTTTTTAAAAATAGGACGATTTTGAAAGATCCTAGGTCTTCTCGTCACCGTTTCATACTTATCCAAATAATCTAACATATTGAGATTATGTTCACTATCCATTATAAAATTAAAAGCCATTATTTATCACAGATAAATAGGTACTTCGTTGGTAAATCGAACAATACATCCTACAGAAGTTCTATCAAGTTACCAATGTATAAACAACGTCTCGGAGCTCGGTTAAGATATTCATCCGGTTAACGACAATAACCGATGTTTAGGCTGTGGTAAACAGGAAATATTGCTTAAACAGCCGTTTTAAGCCGTTCAGTCGGTTTAGTGTTGGTGAACACCAGCCTAAGTCCGTGGTTCTCGCCATTTTCGTGAAATTTATTTCTATTTTGACTGAGAATACGGAATTCTGCTCAATTCGACATTTTTTGGTAGAGATAGAGATATTTTTGATAAATATAGAGATAGCCTTGCAATCTCGAACTCGAGATAAATGGCGAATATCGAGAATTGGCCCCAAGTCTTAATCTACAAAATGATGAAACGGACCTCTTCGACAATTTGGGGCATTTGAAGAACCTAGGCCTACGTTGGATTTCGGGCTGTATAGCTGCATAAGTAGATGCCCTTGGTTTTGGAGGTCGTCTTCCATGTTTCAGTCCACGAGTTAAATAACTTGGGTCTGGCACCATTCCGCAAATCGTAGTTATGAACCACGTAGTGCTTTCGATCAGCCGGATTCGATGTGGCATACTTTTCTAATGAATCAGCGCACTCATTGCCAACAATACCCGAATGACCAGGGATCCAGGCTATCTCGATGTCCAAACCGCTTTGGGAACATTCAAATAACAAGTTCTTAATATCTACAATGATTTTACTATGAATTTTACTATGGAATTGATTTTGTTTTAAGGCCTGAATACTACTTAGGGAATCTGAAAAAAATACTGATCTTGTTATTTGATGGTATATATAGTGTATTGCTTCAAGAATCCCAATACACTCTCCTGTAAAAACTGAAGATTCTGGTGGGCCTTGAAAAAGTAGAGCGATTCTTGAGTTTCTAAAATATACTACCAGTGCCTCCGGTTTCAGAAAATTTTTAGGCATCAGTGAAAAATTAATTCCTTCCTTCCCAGTAACGCTTAACAGCTAACTCAAAGTCAGCTCTTGCATTTTGGGAATTCTTTGATATACCCAGTCTCAAAACGGCTTTTGGTTCGAAGTAAATCGCCTCATATGCGGAGGAGAAGACCGGGAGAGTTGGATATTGACAAATTGGCGCGGAGAGCAGTTTAAGTTCTCTACCTATTTATCAATAAAGGAACTGTTTTATTGTTCCAATAAGGGGAGTTATTATAGGAGAGGTTGATTTGCTCTAAAATTGGGAGTAAGGGATGGGATGAAAGGGAAAGGGAGAAATACTGTTCTGTGGTGTAGAGGCGGTTCTGCACATTCAACTTGAAGTGCATTTATGGGAGAGGACTTCATAGCTCCAATGATAATTCTCAGGCATTTGGCCTGTATGCTGTTTAATTTTTTCAGCGCTTCTTTGTTGCAGGGCTCAATGAGGAAGCTGCAGTAGTCCATTGCGCTTCTTGTCAATGCATTATATATCAGTTTGAGGGTACAGGGGTGAGAAATGTAGCCTTAGACAGGAATGATTTGTTCATCAATATTAATATCTACTGGGGATACAGGACGTTTGCGGGTAAAGATGACAGCTGTACTCTTTGGCGCATTTAAAGACAAACCGTGAAAGTGTGCAAATAGCCATTGATTCAGTGAGGACAGAGAGACGTTCATTGAGAGGGCGGCATCCTGAATGGAACTGCCAGAGACCATTAAAGCAATATCGTCAGCATACTCAAGGATTTTACAGTCAAAATTGAGCGATGAGGATAGGTTAGCTGTATAGATATTATACAGTGGGGGACTAAGAACAGATCCTTGAGGTAATCCTCTCCTGACCGTTCTTTGATCAGAGTCAGCAGCCCCAAGGATTCTCAATTGAATGGTGCGGTTGGTGAAGATGCTACCGATGATACGACAAATCCTAGCCGGGATTCTCAGCTCGTGCAGCTTTTGCCTGAGGGTAGGGAGGAGTACCGAATCATAGGCAGCTGATATGTCCAGGAAGACAACGACCACAGACTCATTCCTGCTAAGGGCCAGTCGGACTGCTGACGTGAGGATACCTACACTATCGACTGTGCCCAGACCTTTCCTAAAGCCGAACTGAGTCGCTGGGAGCAAGCCCCCATTCTTCACCAGCCACTCTAATCGATTTTTAACCAAATGCTCTAGAAGTTTTACGAGTATGGACGATAAAGCAATAGGCCTACGAGGGATGCCTTTTAAATTTTGTCGTTTGAAGAAGAAAAACACAACCAGAACCTTAAAGTATTATTTATTGTTTTTCAAAGTATTCACCTCGAAAGTTTTATACATTTTGCCATTCGCTCGAACCAGTTATTAAAACACTTTTCCAGTCCAAAGTCGGTATGTCCAAAATGGCTGACTTGAAAGCGTCGACTGCTTCTTCACTGGACTGGAACCTTTGCCCACGAAGAGTTTTCTTAATTTTGTGTGTCATTCAACTCATGTCAACCTATTTATTTATTAGGATCGTCAACATTACATGCACTGGGAATTTACAAGATCATTTCATTTTATTAACCGACTTCGAAAAAGAGGAGGTTCTATGTTCGGCTGAATGTATGTTCACTGATATTTCGGTCAATTGTGGACCGATTTTGAAATATTTTTTTTTTGATTCAATGGTTATGCTTCCAAGTTGGTCCCATAGAAATATTGTTATGATCTGCTCATGAACTTCGAAGATATGGAACAGAACTCCTCATAAAATCATAGCAGAATTGTCGTAACAAGTAAAATTGCTTTGTTTATACGTGTAGTCGATGACTGACTGAAAGAAAAAGGGGAGGGGATGTATCGAACTGATCTGGTGATAAAGCCGGAAGGTAAATTCATGTAATATAACCGTATTTGGGATTATTAGAATCGTTATGAGATCTACTCTGGCTATAAGGTAATTTATGTTTAGCTGAAGGGTAGGTACTTTTTAGTGGTGCTACCATAAAAATTAAACCCACTTCAAAAAGTACAAAATAATTTTAATTTCGGAAGTTGGTGTTAAATAACGAAGAGACAAAATTAGGTATCTATTATAGAAACACTTCATATCTTAAATAAAACACATAATTATACTTACTACGACTGCAAAATCTTCTTTAGGGGAAGTCAGTCAGGTTTGATGTCGATGTAAAAGTTACTATAACAACGGGTTAAAATGTTATTTTATCGAACATTGTTCAAGGAATACATTAATGCCAGATATTTTAATTTTATTTCATTTATTTGACTGGTTTACTGAGACATAAAGACTTTTACAATTAATTAGAGAGAAGATTCAATGTTCTAAACCAGTCTTTCCCAAAGTGGGCGATAACGCCCCCTTGTGGGCGCTGCAGGTCTCAAGAGGGGCGGAAAGAGACCCAGAAAGAAAATGGAGGCGTTGTGTAGAGGGGGGGGGGGGGTGATTTGTAATTTTATTTAGCTAGGAGGCCTCTTAAACAACGACTGCAAGAGCTCTCGACTCTCAACAACAACTTGTGAACGTTTCAAGTTGCGGGTTATAGTAAAAGTTTCGTTTAGAATTCTCCGTTAATATACATAATATATATATCTAGGTCACAATAATTAATTAATTTAATTTGAAGTTATAGTGGTTTTTAAATAGGTGAAAAAATGGGGGCGCTAAAAAAATATTTATTCTCAAAGTGGGCAGTAGACAAAATAAGTTTGGGAACAGTGCATTCCCTATCCCACCATGAAGGTGAAGGAAGTTTACCAGAGGGAGTTTTTTTAACTGGGAAACTTGATTGGTTGTAACACAGTGCCTGAGGTTTGTTAATCTTTTAAAATAAGATTGTTTTCTTAGCGGTTTTGTGACGTCACTCTTAAAAAGTTCATTATTTTCGTACTTCGACGGGATTTTGGACCGCAAGCAGTATTGTTTTTACGTCAAATTAGCAGGAACAAAAAAGTTGCTCGGACGCAGCGGATTTATTATTGCCTTGTTTATTTATTTAAATGATATGGAGGACCTACAGCTAAAAAAAAAAACTAATTAACGTATTTGTCACAGTGGTATGGACCTGCAAAGGTTAGCTACATGACCAAATCTACAACATTTTCGACATTGGATGGTAGGGTAAATTATTGTTCTACAGGAAGAGAAGTGTAGCAACAAAAGACTCGTTGTGGTAGCACATGGCCATCAAAAGTGATGACACAAGTTTCCGTAGGTTTCCACTCAATCAAAATACTATTTTATTATTGTGAATGTGGGAACTATGTCGATTACTTTTTCTTTTCCGTATTTTTACATGATGTCTGGCAGTTTTGAGTATTTGATGCGGCCTACCCAAATGTCCTTTCTTTGGTATTGTTCGTCAAGTCGTTGAGCTCCTTGGTAGTCCTGAGTTTGAGCTACACGAATACTGAAAAATGCTTGCACTGACTGGACAGGTCCACTCAAATCTGTGTGGTTTTTTCCTCAAAAGACCACCTGAGACACTGGTCTGCATGGTTCTCATGTGATTTGACCATTACATGTTCTTTACTGAATGGACGTTAAAAGAGACTTTGACCCTTGAGTTTGTTTCGGTGTTTCTTCTCAGGGTAGTCAGCTAGGAAACATCAACAAAATTGACGTGTAAAAGTGTTTTTTGAAAACCTATTTAGAAAATAAAGATCATTTATCAATCGCACCGTCACTTTGTACTTTCCTGTTAATGCGGCGGCCTTTCAGGATTCGCCCACATCCAGAGGGCAGAGACAAAAAAGTTAAGGCTTCTTCTTCCGAGAATTATTTATATGAAATAAAGCACTTCGAGTCGCGTAACTCTTACTTATACGGGTAAAATGTTTGTTGGGTTGTGTCGTCGTCGTGCAAAGAACTAAAATCCGTGTAAACGTTAAATTTTCAGACTCAGATTGTTGTGTTGGATCGTCCTCGTGCAAAGAACTAAAATCCGTGTAGACGTTAGATTTTCAGATTCAGATTGTTGTGTTGAGTCGTCCTCGTTCAAAGAACTAAAATCCGTGTAGACGTTAGATTTTCAGACTCAGTCTGTTGTGTTGGATCGTCCTCGTGCAAAGAACTAAAATCCGTGTAGACGTTAGATTTTCAGACTCAGAACAGCCGTTTTCTTCAGTGGAGTTTTTATAATGACCGTACCATCCATACGTTAAGTACTAATATGAAATTTTATGTCCATAGTAGATTCGACATAATTAGACTCAGGGCAGTTTCTTTTTCGTTTCGCCTGAATTTGTTTGAGAAGCTTATCAATACATCGCTTCATTCGATAGAACCACCGAGAAAAACACTTGTCCCACTCATCCTTAGGGGACTCTTCGATGGCCTTCTGGAATGCAGCCAGTGCTTACTTGGCGTCCATAAAATTTATTTTCGGGAATAAATAAAAGTCGATTAGAGTGAGGGGGCTGTAGCTGAGGCCGTCTTCTCTTGAAGGTTCCAGGTTGATATTTCCCTTTTTTAAAACAATACTACTAAACAACACATTTAATACTTGTTTAAGTTTAATGTTTAATGATCAAAATCAGTATTAATAAGATGGTTTTTAATTATTTGTGCTTTGATGAACAAGCTGCACGGTACAATGGCACTAATGACCACCTAATGACAGCACGATAACCACAGACTACTTAAAGACTGACACTGTAGTGGTGGGCGTTTCAACGGTTTCAACAATGAACAGTTTTCAAAGACCGTTTTTAGTTCTGCAAAGTTCCCTCAAATATGGCGCGCGTGTTATCATTAAATCGAGATGTGCAACATTTCGCCACCCTAAACTTATAACACCCCTCTTTTTTGTCGGGGGTTAAAAATAGACTGATGCGTGAAATCAAATTGTACATTTTTTATTACGTTCAATTGCACTTATTAACTAACAAATAAACAATACATTAAATAATAATAATAATAATATTTTTATTTAAAATTCTTTAGAGCATAAATTACATACAGTCTTAAATATATATCTTAATTCTGAGTCTTACGTGCCTGAACTAGGTAATCCTGTGTTTCAGGCAAGAAGAGCTAAAATAATTTAAAATTAACAAATAATCAAAAGAATTTTAAGTACAATACAAATGTGTAAAAAATCTGTAATGTAGACATGCTTTTATTATAATATTAAAAAAGTTTAACTTCTAGTTTCTTAATTATCAATATAGGTACTTAAACTAGGTAAATTTTTTATATATTATAATAGTTTCTTAAATAAAAAAATACTTAAAGTAGGTCAACAATTGAGTAAAAACACAAAATATAAACAAAATCACTTTAGCACAATCAGTAAATTCTCTGTATCATGGTATGACATTTTTTGAAGAGTTTCTTTAAGAATTCTCTTACAGTAGACTTGATTCAAGCGATAAATATTTGCTTTCGCGTTCAATCTATTGTAGAGGAGAGGACCGAGAAAAAGGTAAAATTTTGACGTGAAAGCATGTTTGGTATGATTTTGAGGACAAACTAGGTCTTTACGTCTTTTGTTAGTAAAATCCGTGCTATATGTTAAATCTGCGTGCTGTTTTAATACAATACCCATTATAAATAATTGCCGGACTGTTAATACTTCACATTCTTTGTATAGGAGGTTAGTGGGAAAAAGGAATGGACGGAAAGTAGACACTTTGAGAATTGCCCTCTGGGCTCTCTCGATAGTTAGTAACAATGTTTTACCCGCTCCACCCCATGTGGTAATACAGTAGGTTACTATCGATTGACATAGAGCGAAGTAGACTTGTCGAACTATTTTTGGATCTGCAATGTAGCGCAACTTTTTAAAAACAAATATCAATTTACGAATCCTATTATTTATAGCTTCTATATGATGTTTAAATGAAAGTGTCTCATCGATTATAATTCCAAGGTACTTTACTGTATTTGACATGTTAATATTAGGACAAACACATTGGTTATTTGTGTTAGAAGTGCAGTTATGAGCATACAATGTTGAGGTAGTGCCGGTTAGTTTTTGCTTGCGCATCGAAAACTTGACGTATTTTGTCTTGTCAGCATTTAAGGTTAGTGAATTATTTTGAAGCCATTTAAAATAAATGATCCTCGACTGTTTTATAAATTTATCTATACTAACTACTACTACTAATTATTGGCGATGCCCGTTAGCGCCACAGGGAATTTCCGAATGGGAAACCATGGTCCTGGAACACGAAGGGCAAAATCATTTATGCGCGCGCACGAGGACGTTCGCAAGTCAGAATTACCGTGTCGGGGATTATGATAATTTAGCGATAATAAGACATTCAATTGATTCAGTAGTACGGGACTGGGGAAACCATTGTGACGTTGTAGACGTCACGTGAGCATGATCGTTTGGAGGGGAGACATTGCAAAAGTCAGTCTAGGGTAATCCGCCGAGCAGTACGGACGCTTCTAACAAATTTACTGGTTCTCTTAGATGACGATATGCCTAAGTCTGTAATGGCCCATAAATGTGTACTGTGAAATTAAAAAAGTGATTGTGAAGTGAATTGTTATTTTAATTCTAGAACTAAGAACCCTCTACCAGAATACCTTACTGATGACGGCTGTGTAAATAAATGAAAAAATAAATAAAATTTATCTAAAATCCGTGTAGACGTTAGATTTTCAGATTCAGATTGTTGTGTTGAGTCGTCCTCGTGCAAAGAACTAAACATCCGTGTAGACGTTAGATTTTCAGCCTCAGAAAATCCACTATAATAACAATCGATGTAAGTAATATTTTCTTTTTCAAGATTTAAGATTATTTATTTTGTTAAAACATGAGTATACACATAAATGCAAGATGTTACATAAAAATAGTCGAGTCACTGTCATGTTTTGCCTTAATGGCGTACAAAATATAATTGAGTAAGAATCACAAAAATTATTTACTCATACATGCAATTATAATAATTAATAATAAACTATTTAATGACAAAAATTATTCGTTACAGACATCATTAACATAGTTATTCAATAATTACATACATGTCAAGGTTTACATAAGTCAATTAATAATAACAATAAAAAGAGTCCAAACATGTCGACAAGTCAGAGTTACGTTAGCTTATCGGTCAAAAATTCCTTAATGCTGTAATAAGCTTTCTCTAACAAAACCTTTTTTAACCTATTTCTTAATTTTGCAATTGTGTTTAATGTCAAAAATTATTTGTTCCAAATATAAACATAGTCAATAATTAAAAAATTTAATTCATGTCAAAGTTTACATAAGTCAATAAATAACAATAAAAATATGTCAACAAGTCAGAGTTATGTTAGTTTATCGGTCAAAAATTCCTTAATGCTATAATAAGCTTTTTCTAACAAAACTTTTTTTAACCGATTTCTTAATTTTGTGGTTGTATCTTCCCTCCAAAGTTTTTGTAGTTTATTATAAAGAATTGGCGCCATACAGAATACACTCTTACGTAGTACCTAATGCAGTTCGAGATCTTGGGATGCAAAGTTTGCTGTTGTCGCATCTATTTCGAATTACTTTGTCAGATACTAGGGGAAATAGGTTTGGGTTCATTTTGACAAACATAATGGTCTCCAAGATGTACATAGATGGAAAGGTCAATATCTTATATTTTTTAAATAGTGGTTTGCAACTGTCAGTGACTTGAAGTCCGAACATAGTCCTTAGACACCTTTTCTGGGCTTTAAAAATTACTTCCTTGTTCGTAGAGTTACCCCAAAAAATTAAACCGCAGCGCGTCACTATTTAGCATCGGGGCTAGATTTCGTAAATTGGCTCGCTGGCATAAATGTGTATTGTTAGGTACTCAGGTTGCGTAAGTTCATTGTTTAGTAATAATTATAATATTCTTATTCATTACATACAAGTGTCGTATATTTTTAGAAACTACATGATTTACTGATTCCATCTATATCTTTATCCAAATAAAGTTAATATTATAAACTTCTGTAATCTCCACCTAAATACGACGTCATTTTTCCCAAATAAAGTTTAATAATCTACCTACAAGTAAATACTAATATTTTTGTCCTATGACTTATGGTTATGGTGTAAAATTTGCTTTGATTACATGTCGGAATTTGGCAGTGAATTACGCAGCCCGCAAAGTTCGATTTTACAATTTTTTTTTTACCCAATTATTAAGTCTTTTATGAATTTAATTTTGATTAACACGATGAAATAACTAAAATACTTTATGATAAATAAAAAAAAAAAAAGTACACTTATCGATCTTATTTTGCTATAAAACCTTATATTTTAATACAAACATATTACCTACTTCGGTAATATGTTTGTTCTCAAATTCTCTAGTTATTTATAAATATAATTAAATCAAGAACTCGAGAAATAATAGACTAATATAAATTGTATAACTCATTGGCTACACAAATCAGTTTTGTTTTTCTAAATAAAACCTATCCAATCGGTAGTTTTGGTTACCAAATGTCACAGCGCGTTACGCGAAGGAATGCGCCGAGCAAAGTTCGGCGACTTTTTTGTTTTTGCAAGCAATCGAGCGGTCATTTGACATTTCACTTAAAAAATTACAAACAAATTCATATCACACGATAAGTACACGCAGATAAATTATTAATTCTTCAAAAATACTTTAAAGAAGTAAACTCATCAGTTCATGACTTTGTGGTCTAATCAATCATTGTAGTACTTAGTCAATACAATACTTCTTAACAAAAATATTAACTTAAATCCAAACCTTTGTAGTGTAAGGGCAACTTTCGACACTCATCATCTAGTTCTTGTTGATTTTGGATTGAAGTTGGGAAATTCTAGACAGTTATGGAAATAATGAGGAAAGTGACTCTTCCCTGTCACTGGAAATAACGCTCTCTAGATCGACACCTGAACCATGGGCCGACCATAAGACCTTAAAGCAGTATTGTTTTAGTCTTACTTAGGCTTTTCGTACCATGAAGCCTTCCAAGCAACCTTATTACAATTTATTTATTTATTTATTATATACTTTATTGTACACCGTTACACATACAAAAGAAAACTTAAAACAATCTTAAAATAAGATTGTTTTCTTAGCGGTTTTGTGACGTCACTCTTAAAAAGTTCATTATTTTCGTACTTCGACGGGATTTTGGACCGCAAGCGGTATTGTTTTTACGTCAAATTAGCAGAAACAAAAAAGTTGCTCGGACGCAGCGGATTTATTATTGCCTTGTTTATTTATTTAAATGATATGGAGGACCTATAGCTAAAAAAATACTAATTAACGTATTTGTCACAGTGGTATGGACCTGCAAAGGTTAGCTACATGACCAAATCTACAACATTTTCGACATTGGATGGTAGGGTAAATTATCGTTCTACAGGAAGAGAAGTGTAGCAACAAAAGACTCGTTGTGGTAGCACTTGGCCATCAAAAGTGATGACACAAGTTTCCGTAGGTTTCCACTCAATCAAAATACTATTTTATTATTGTGAATGTGGGAACTATGTCGATTATTTTTTTCTTTTCTGTATTTTTACATGATGTCTGGCAGTTTTGAGTATTTGATGCGGCCTACCCAAATGTCCTATCTTTGGTATTGTTCGTCAAGTCGTTGAGCTCCTTGGTAGTCCTAAGTTTGAGCTACACGAATACTGACAAATGCTTGCACTGACTGGACAGGTTCACTCAAATCTGTGTGGTTTTTTCCTCAAAAGACCACCTGAGACACTGGTCTGCATGGTTCTCATGTGATTTGACCATTACATGTTCTTTACTGTATGGACTTTAAAAGAGACTTTGACCCCTGAGTTTGTTTCGGTGTTTCTTCTCAGGGTAGTCAGCTAGGAAACATCAACAAAATTGACGTGTAAAAGTGTTTTTTGGAAACCTATTTAGAAAATAAAGATCATTTATCATTTATCAATCGCACCGTCACTTTGTACTTTCCTGTTAATGCGACGGCCTTTCAGGATTCGCCCACATCCAGAGGACACAGACAAAAAAGTTAAGGCTTCTTCTTCCGAGAATTATTTATATTAAATAAAGCACTTCGAATCGCGTAACTCTTACTTATACGGGTAAAATGTTTGTTGGGTTGTGTCGTCGTCGTGCAAAGAACTAAAATCCGTGTAGACGTTAAATTTTCAGACTCAGATTGTTGTGTTGGATCGTCCTCGTGCAAAGAACTAAAATCCGTGTAGACGTTAGATTTCCAGCCTCAGATTGTTGTCTTGGGTCGTCCTCGTGCAAAGAACTAAAATCCGTGTAGAGGTTAGATTTTCAGACTCAGAACAGCCGCTTTCTTCAGTGGAGTTTTTATAATGACCGTACCATCCGTACGTTAAGTACTAATATGAAATTTTATGTCTATAGTAGATTCGACATAATTAGACTCAGGGCAGTTTCTTTTTCGTTTCGCCTGAAGTTGTTTCAGAAGCTTATCAATACATCGCTGCATTCGATAGAACCACCGAGAAAAGCACTTTTCCCACTCATCCTTAGGGGTCTCTTCGATGGCCTTCTGGAATGCAGCCAGTCCTTACTTGGCGTCCATAAAAATTATTTTCGGGAATAAATAAAAGTCGATTAGAGTGAGAGGGCTGTAGCTGAGGCCGTCTTCTCTTGAAGGTTCCAGGTTGATATTTTTCCCTTTTTTAAAACAATACTACTAAACAACACATTTAATACTTGTTTAAGTTTAATGTTTAATGATCAAAATTAGTATTAATACGATGGTGTTTTAATTATTTGTGCTTTGATTAACAAGCTGCACGGTACAATGGCACTAATGACCACCTAATGACAGCACGATAACCACAGGCTACTTAAAGACTGACACTGTAGTGGTGGGCGTTTCAACTGTTTCAACAATGAACAGTTTTCAAAGACCGTTTTTAGTTCTGCAAAGTTCCCTCAAATATGGCGCGCGTGTTATCATTAAATCGAGATGTGCAACATTTCGCCACCCTAAACTTATAACACCCCTCTTTTTTGTCGGGGGTTAAAAATAGACTGATGCGTGAAATCAAATTGTACATTTTTTATTACGTTCAATTGCAGGAGAACTAAGGTTGCCGACATAGCGCAAAGAATTGCCAAACTTAAGTGGCAATGGGCAGGGCACATTGCTCGCAGAACAGATGGCCGTTGGGGCCGAAAGGTTCTGGAGTGGCGACCGCGTACCGGAAGACGCAACGTTGGAAGGCCTCCAACAAGGTGGTCTGATGACCTGGTGAAGGTTGCGGGAAGCCGATGGATGCGAGACGCGCAGGAGCGTTCGTTGTGGCGACGCTTGGGGGAGGCCTATGTCCAGCAGTGGACGTGTATCGGCTGAAATGATGATGATGATGATGAATTGCACTTATTAACTAACAAATAAACAATACATTAAATAATAATAATAATAATATTTTTATTCAAAATTCTTTAGAGCATAAATTACATACAGTCTTAAATATATATCTTAATTCTGAGTCTTACGTGCCTGAACTAGGAAATCCTGTGTTTCAGGCAAGAAGAGCTAAAATAATTTAAAATTAACAAATAATCAAAAGAATTTTAAGTACAATACAAATGTGTAAAAAATCTGTAATGTAGACATGCTATTATTATAATATTAAAAAAGTTTAACTTCTAGTTTCTTAATTATCAATATAGGTACTTAAACTAGGTAAATTTTTTATATATTATAATAGTTTCTTAAATAAAAAAATACTTAAAGTAGGTCAACAATTGAGTAAAAACACAAAATATAAACAAAATCACTTTAGCACAATCAGTAAATTCTCTGTATCATGGTATGACATTTTTTGAAGAGTTTCTTTAAGAATTCTCTTACAGTAGACTTGATTCAAGCGATAAATATTTGCTTTCGCGTTCAATCTATTGTAGAGGAGAGGACCGAGAAAAAGGTAAAATTTTGACGTGAAAGCATGTTTGGTATGATTTTGAGGACAAACTAGGTCTTTACGTCTTTTGTTAGTAAAATCCGTGCTATATGTTAAATCTGCGTGCTGTTTTAATACAATACCCATTATAAATAATTGCCGGACTGTTAATACTTCACATTCTTTGTATAGGAGGTTAGTGGGAAAAAGGAATGGACGGAAAGTAGACACTTTGAGAATTGCCCTCTGGGCTCTCTCGATAGTTAGTAACAATGTTTTACCCGCTCCACCCCATGTGGTAATACAGTAGGTTACTATCGATTGACATAGAGCGAAGTAGACTTGTCGAACTATTTTTGGATCTGCAATGTAGCGCAACTTTTTAAAAACAAATATCAATTTACGAATCCTATTATTTATAGCTTCTATATGATGTTTAAATGAAAGTGTCTCATCGATTATAATTCCAAGGTACTTTACTGTATTTGACATGTTAATATTAGGACAAACACATTGGTTATTTGTGTTAGAAGTGCAGTTATGAGCATACAATGTTGAGGTAGTGCCGGTTAGTTTTTGCTTGCGCATCGAAAACTTGACGTATTTTGTCTTGTCAGCATTTAAGGTTAGTGAATTATTTTGAAGCCATTTAAAATAAATGATCCTCGACTGTTTTATAAATTTATCTATACTAACTACTACTACTAATTATTGGCGATGCCCGTTAGCGCCACAGGGAATTTCCGAATGGGAAACCATGGTCCTGGAACACGAAGGGCAAAATCATTTATGCGCGCGCACGAGGACGTTCGCAAGTCAGAATTACCGTGTCGGGGATTATGATAATTTAGCGATAATAAGACATTCAATTGATTCAGTAGTACGGGACTGGGGAAACCATTGTGACGTTGTAGACGTCACGTGAGCATGATCGTTTGGAGGGGAGACATTGCAAAAGTCAGTCTAGGGTAATCCGCCGAGCAGTACGGACGCTTCTAACAAATTTACTGGTTCTCTTAGATGACGATATGCCTAAGTCTGTAATGGCCCATAAATGTGTACTGTGAAATTAAAAAAGTGATTGTGAAGTGAATTGTTATTTTAATTCTAGAACTAAGAACCCTCTACCAGAATACCTTACTGATGACGGCTGTGTAAATAAATGAAAAAATAAATAAAATTTATCTAAAATCCGTGTAGACGTTAGATTTTCAGATTCAGATTGTTGTGTTGAGTCGTCCTCGTGCAAAGAACTAAACATCCGTGTAGACGTTAGATTTTCAGCCTCAGAAAATCCACTATAATAACAATCGATGTAAGTAATATTTTCTTTTTCAAGATTTAAGATTATTTATTTTGTTAAAACATGAGTATACACATAAATGCAAGATGTTACATAAAAATAGTCGAGTCACTGTCATGTTTTGCCTTAATGGCGTACAAAATATAATTGAGTAAGAATCACAAAAATTATTTACTCATACATGCAATTATAATAATTAATAATAAACTATTTAATGACAAAAATTATTCGTTACAGACATCATTAACATAGTTATTCAATAATTACATACATGTCAAGGTTTACATAAGTCAATTAATAATAACAATAAAAAGAGTCCAAACATGTCGACAAGTCAGAGTTGCGTTAGCTTATCGGTCAAAAATTCCTTAATGCTGTAATAAGCTTTCTCTAACAAAACCTTTTTTAACCTATTTCTTAATTTTGCAATTGTGTTTAATGTCAAAAATTATTTGTTCCAAATATAAACATAGTCAATAATTAAAAAATTTAATTCATGTCAAAGTTTACATAAGTCAATAAATAACAATAAAAATATGTCAACAAGTCAGAGTTATGTTAGTTTATCGGTCAAAAATTCCTTAATGCTATAATAAGCTTTTTCTAACAAAACTTTTTTTAACCGATTTCTTAATTTTGTGGTTGTATCTTCCCTCCAAAGTTTTTGTAGTTTATTATAAAGAATTGGCGCCATACAGAATACACTCTTACGTAGTACCTAATGCAGTTCGAGATCTTGGGATGCAAAGTTTGCTGTTGTCGCATCTATTTCGAATTACTTTGTCAGATACTAGGGGAAATAGGTTTGGGTTCATTTTGACAAACATAATGGTCTCCAAGATGTACATAGATGGAAAGGTCAATATCTTATATTTTTTAAATAGTGGTTTGCAACTGTCAGTGACTTGAAGTCCGAACATAGTCCTTAGACACCTTTTCTGGGCTTTAAAAATTACTTCCTTGTTCGTAGAGTTACCCCAAAAAATTAAACCGCAGCGCGTCACTATTTAGCATCGGGGCTAGATTTCGTAAATTGGCTCGCTGGCATAAATGTGTATTGTTAGGTACTCAGGTTGCGTAAGTTCATTGTTTAGTAATAATTATAATATTCTTATTCATTACATACAAGTGTCGTATATTTTTAGAAACTACATGATTTACTGATTCCATCTATATCTTTATCCAAATAAAGTTAATATTATAAACTTCTGTAATCTCCACCTAAATACGACGTCATTTTTCCCAAATAAAGTTTAATAATCTACCTACAAGTAAATACTAATATTTTTGTCCTATGACTTATGGTTATGGTGTAAAATTTGCTTTGATTACATGTCGGAATTTGGCAGTGAATTACGCAGCCCGCAAAGTTCGATTTTACGTAATAAAATAATAGAGAAATCTGAAATAGCATAAAAATTATCCCAATAATTTTTCAATAAAGTTGCTGATGAAACTAAAAAAAAACTATTAAGTACACGACTTTAAACATAACGATTTAAAGTATTAAGAATCGTTAAAAAATATAAAAAACTAGTAATAGCACCAAAATAGCTAATAACTGAAGGATAATGGTCCTATCCTATGAAAACTGATAAACTCGACGCCGATCCAGGTACCGAGTCGTCCGAGTCGTCCAAGTCGTCCGAGTCGTTCGCACCGCCCTCTTGGTGATGTCCTTCACATCACCATTGACTAGTGGTGATGATGAGCACATGTCTACATCTCTGAGGCCGACAGCTCGTACCAGTATCTGGAATAGGATATAAAATAATGTTATTAAAAAGCATAGATATATAATTTACATCCTTACTTAATCCCTACTAATATTATAAATGCGAAAGTAACTCTGTCTGTCTGTCTGTTACGCTTTCACGCAAAAACTACTGAACGGATTTAGATCAAATTTGGTAGGTAGGTAGAAGAGACACTGGAATAACACATAGGCTACCTATAATTCCACTGCTGAGCACGGGTCTCTGCCCGCGCGATATAAACTGTAGTCCACGTGGGCGAAGCCGCGGGCGGAAAGCTAGTATTAAAATAAGAAAACAAATATTGAATAGTGTCTATCATTTCTCAGTGAAACGGAACGTATTTTTTTTAATCTATGGTAATCGTGGTGTATGGTTAACAACTTACTTGGCGTCCATAAAAATTATTTTCGGGAATAAATAAAAGTCGATTAGAGTGAGGGGGCTGTAGCTGACGCCGTCTTCTCTTGAAGGTTCCAGCTGAAAGAAGTTAGAACATTGTTTAGTTGCAAATACAAGTTTCAAGCTCTTTTTCGTTTAGATATACAAGGTTATTTGTAAAACACTAAAACCTTGCAGGACAGTATTACATACTTACCAAAGAGCATGTAAACTTTAAGAGGCGGGACTCCCATAGAAAAAACCGATGTATGCAACAGACCATCTCGATCAATACCAACCTAACAGAATTACAAAGCTATGGCCGCGTACATACTGCCGACCTAATGACATTACTAGTGATGTACTGGGTTATCCAAAAAGTTATCGATATCGGCAATTTTTCTTAACGGGGATTGCTTTTCTCAGAAAATTAAAAAAAATATATAATTAAAAACTCAGATTTTTAATACACATTTATTCAACGAATTAAATTTACCCATGATATTAATTTACTTGGTAAGTTTACGAAAACAACGTTTTCACAAAAATAGCAATCAATAACTTGATTCAACAACAAATTTTTTAGTGACTTACAGATCTAATTCGTGTCAACCTATTGTAATGCAACTTGCACTGACGATTGCACTTTTCAAGACAGGTGATGTTATATATTTACTATCTAATAAACTCTCTGTTGGTGATTTTTTAGAATAGTTCGACTTAATTTAAGTTTTTTTAATTAACTTTCGCTTCCGACGTATCTTTGGGACGGCTTGTCTCTCGACGTTTTTATAGTGACATTAACGATACTGAAATAAAAAGAAAATCAGTGTTAAAAATCAGGTTACTAAGCAGTTACAATCTTAAATAAAACACAATTATACTCACTAGGACTTCAAAATCTTTTTTCTTTACGGTCTGATGTCGATGTAGAAGTTACTGTATCAAAGGGTTAAAATGTTCAATCAATCAATCAATCAAATCAATAAAAAAAAATTATTGTTTGTCACAGGTGGTTTAGATCTTACAATTGCATTAGAGTCTCTGCAACATACCCATAAGGTATACAATACTGTGGTCATTTATAATTTGAAGTTGATAATAATCACTAATTATTAAAAAAATAAAGAATTATATAAAATTATTACTCATGTTAGTATCCATTATACATTAGTAAGTCATAAAATTAGTCCACAATGTCAAAATTCAAATTTCATAGTCGCACAAATACACTTTATATTATTATTTTATTCGTCAATATTTTTATCATTTAAGAAGTCATTGATCGATTAGTATGCTTTACTTATTAAAAATTCTTTAAGTTTAATTTAAAAAATATTTAATATTACAATGTTTTTTATAGACTTCGGTAGTTTATTGTATATTTTTATTCATATTCCAAAAATACTCGATTTAAATTTAAGTGTCCTACAATTAATTACACTCAATTCATCTTTATGACGGGCACTTCTTAATGTTTCGTAATTACTAATATCGCATTTTATCATTACTGCTGCTTCATAAATATATAGTGAAGGGAGAGTTAAAATACTAGATTTAGTAAACACTTCTCGACACGAATCAGTCGGTTTAAGTCCATAAATACTTCTTACATATTTTTTCTGGGCTTTAAATGTATATTCCCTTTTTGTAGAATTACCCCAAATAAGAATGCCATACTTGAGTATGGAACCTACATATGCATGGTAAGCACTGAGTAATGCATTTTCGTTTACAACGTTTTTTTAGCATGTAAAGGGCATAGGCTTGTATTTTCCATCTAAGTCCAAAGTCAATATGAATACCAAGAAATTTTGTGCTATTAGCTTCTTTCAATGTCTCGCCCTTATACTTAATGTGTACTTTTAGTGATTTAGCGTTTTTATTTGTAAATGTCGTATAACTGGTCTTTTCGATATTTATTTTAAGAATATTTACATTTAACCAGTTTATTATATCTTCTAGAGATTGGTTAATATTGCTTTCATAATTTCCTTGATCGTCATTTCTAAAAATAGCTGTGCTATCATCTGCAAATAGTATAAAATCTTGGTATATGGAATTTGGGAGATCATTTATGTAGATGATAAATAAAAGAGGTCCAAGGATACTACCCTGGGGCACTCCAAACTGCACAATCCTGGGATCAGATCAATAAACTTTTTGTCACCTTAGGGGTCATGTCCTGCAGTACTATGGGTGGATCTTTAGCAGTGCTGTGGCTTGACATTCAATGTCTTATCCCTGACACCCTTTCTGTGTTTCGCCGCTGTCAGTGTATGTTGCCTGCAAAGATTTTATATATCCTAGTACTAGATTGACTACGACAACCTCAAAAGCGTACCTGAAAAAGAAAGTCAGAAAGAGTCCTGTCATCTCGTTCTATTAGTGTGTCCATACACTAGCTACATACTACGGGACAATTTTGCTCAAAAGTTAGTTAACCCTTCAGATACCGTCAATTAGAGACACAATAGTAAGACAATAGATGCGCGGCCACCGGTGGTCGCTTGGGGATTCATGAATTAAAGATATTTTTGATACATCAAAATAGACATGCACTTACCAAAAGGGAACAGAGTTTTCCCTGTAATGACTAGGAAATAGCTGATGTCCGTATATATTATAACTAGCTTTTGCCCGCGCGGCTTCGCTCCCGCTCTTCCCTACTCTACCCTACTCTACCCTAGTCGACCCTACTCTACCCTACTCTACCCTAGTCGACCCTACTCTACCCTACTCTACCGTATCCTATGTCCGTCACCTGGCTCTAAGCTACCTACCCACCAATTTTCAGCCATTTCTGTACAGCCATTCTTGAGTTATAAGTGTTGTAACAAACACGACTTTCTTTTATATATAGATAGCAATATCCTCTTATGCGAGTATGAAATACCTACACTGATAAAAAAATGCCTAATGTGTGTGTACCTACGTAAGAAGATCACTTCTGAACAGCTACACCTATCAGAATAAGGTTTGTCTGAAAGAAAAAACTAGTTAGTTTATTATAAAACTAATATTATTCTTTTATTTTTACTTTATTAAAAATAGACTGATGCGTGACATAAAATTGTACATTTTTTATTACGTCAAATTGCACGTATTAACTAAAAAATAAACAATAAATAATACATTAACGCGCCACAGGGAATTTCCGAAAGGGAAACCATGGTCCTGGAACACAAAGGGCAACTAAAGGACACGGGTAGATTTATTCAGTATAAACTTCAAATAACTTGTCCCGCTCTAGGATGGAGCGTAAGGCGCTCTACCTTAGAGCAGGATAAGTTATTGGAGATTTTACCACATCCGTCGTTTTAAGAAGTGGTCACAGATAACTAATACTGAATTGGTCCGAAGACACGTCCCGCATGCCGCACCTCTGGCCGCCGCTGCTCGCCGCTTTCCGTTGTGTCATGAGAGCAGCCGAAGATCGCCGAGCGGCCAAAGGCGCCGATCAACAGAAAAGATAAAATTAATAAAATTGGTGCGCACTTGATTTTTAAAAAAAAAAAATTGAGCCTTCTCAGATATTTAGAAATTTGCTTATAATAATATAAAACTTGAACAGTAGACAATCGAATTTTATAAAATTTTGCTCCCAGTCAAAAAAAATTCAAAACGATGTTTGTTGTCACCCTACATAAATATTTTGTAAACAAAACAGAAAACTTACCAAAAAAAATGAAATTTCACAACCAGGATACCCATCGCTATTGCGAAACTTTACACAGCATCGTTTTGAACATCTTGCACACTTTATACTTTACTAAACATTGAGATAAAAACTTGTAACAATTAAAAATACAACTTTAGTCCTATGAAGCATCAGCCATATTGTTTATTGATGTCAAATTCTGTCAAATTGAAACCTCCTAAATGTTGCATTTCATAATTTGAAAATTACTACGAATAGCTACTAAATCTAAATGAAATCATCATTAAATACAAGAAGAATGCGTATAAAATTTCAAGAAGCAATATTTAAAATAAAATATTTAGTTGCAATTCATTTTATGTTGCATAAACCTATCAAAATGCATGAACACGGACTATTTAACGACAACTGGAACAATCTAAAAACTACCATCTGTTTCTTATTTTTTTGTGGTAGTATGTGAGAAAGGGACAGAGAGGATTTATCTCAGTGTCTTACTCCAGGCCATTTTTCCCTTTTGCGTGTCAATAACACACATGAACTTAATGCTAATGAGAATAAAGAACACTTTAGACAGTGTAATATTTCTTCCTAGTCAATCTAGTCTACTCTAGTAGGATATATAAAATCTTTGGTTATAAATTTATCTATACTAACTACTACTACTAATTATTGCCGATGCCCGTTAGCGCCACAGGGAATTTCCGAAAGGGAAACCATGGTCCTGGAACACGAAGGACTGGACTAATATAAATTGTATAACTCATTGGCTACACAAATCAGTTTTGTTTTTCTAAATAAAACCTATCCAATCGGTAGTTTTGGTTACCAAATGTCACAGCGCGTTACGCGAAGGAATGCGCCGAGCAAAGTTCGGCGACTTTTTTGTTTTTGCAAGCAATCGAGCGGTCATTTGACATTTCAATTAAAAAATTACAATCAAATTTATATCACACGATAAGTACACACAGATTAATTATTAATTCTTCAAAAATACTTTAAAGAAGGAAACTCATCAGTTCATGACTTTGTGGTCTAATCAATCATTGTAGTACTTAGTCAATACAATACTTCTTAACAAAAATATTAACTTAAATCCAAATCTTTGTAGTGTAGTCTAGTTCTTGTTGATTTTGGATTGAAGTTGGGAAATTCTAGACAGTTATGGAAATAATGAGGAAAGTGACTCCTCTAGATCGACACCTGAACCATGGGCCGACCATAAGACCTTAAAGCAGTATTGTTTTAGTCTTACTTAGGCTTTTCGTACCATGAAGCCTTCCAAGCAACCTTATTACAATCTTAAAATAAGATTGTTTTCTTAGCGGTTTTGTGACGTCACTCTTAAAAAGTTCATTATTTTCGTACTTCGACGGGATTTTGGACCACAAGCAGTATTGTTTTTACGTCAAATTAGCAGGAACAAAAAAGTTGCTCGGACGCAGCGGATTTATTATTGCCTTGTTTATTTATTTAAATGATATGGAGGACCTACAGCTAAAAAAAAAAACTAATTAACGTATTTGTCACAGTGGTATGGACCTGCAAAGGTTAGCTACTTGACCAAATCTACAACATTTTCGACATTGGATGGTAGGGTAAATTATTGTTCTACAGGAAGAGATGTGTAGCAACAAAAGACTCGTTGTGGTAGCACATGGCCATCAAAAGTGATGACACAAGTTTCCGTAGGTTTCCACTCAATCAAAATACTATTTTATTATTGTGAATGTGGGAACTATGTCGATTACTTTTTTCTTTTCCGTATTTTTACATGATGTCTGGCAGTTTTGAGTATTTGATGCGGCCTACCCAAATGTCCTATCTTTGGTATTGTTCGTCAAGTCGTTGAGCTCCTTGGTAGTCCTAAGTTTGAGCTACACGAATACTGACAAATGCTTGCACTGACTGGACAGGTTCACTCAAATCTGTGTGGTTTTTTCCTCAAAAGACCACCTGAGACACTGGTCTGCATGGTTCTCATGTGATTTGACCATTACATGTTCTTTACTGTATGGACTTTAAAAGAGACTTTGACCCCTGAGTTTGTTTCGGTGTTTCTTCTCAGGGTAGTCAGCTAGGAAACATCAACAAAATTGACGTGTAAAAGTGTTTTTTGGAAACCTATTTAGAAAATAAAGATCATTTATCATTTATCAATCGCACCGTCACTTTGTACTTTCCTGTTAATGCGACGGCCTTTCAGGATTCGCCCACATCCAGAGGACACAGACAAAAAAGTTAAGGCTTCTTCTTCCGAGAATTATTTATATTAAATAAAGCACTTCGAATCGCGTAACTCTTACTTATACGGGTAAAATGTTTGTTGGGTTGTGTCGTCGTCGTGCAAAGAACTAAAATCCGTGTAGACGTTAAATTTTCAGACTCAGATTGTTGTGTTGGATCGTCCTCGTGCAAAGAACTAAAATCCGTGTAGACGTTAGATTTCCAGCCTCAGATTGTTGTCTTGGGTCGTCCTCGTGCAAAGAACTAAAATCCGTGTAGAGGTTAGATTTTCAGACTCAGAACAGCCGCTTTCTTCAGTGGAGTTTTTATAATGACCGTACCATCCGTACGTTAAGTACTAATATGAAATTTTATGTCTATAGTAGATTCGACATAATTAGACTCAGGGCAGTTTCTTTTTCGTTTCGCCTGAAGTTGTTTCAGAAGCTTATCAATACATCGCTGCATTCGATAGAACCACCGAGAAAAGCACTTTTCCCACTCATCCTTAGGGGTCTCTTCGATGGCCTTCTGGAATGCAGCCAGTCCTTACTTGGCGTCCATAAAAATTATTTTCGGGAATAAATAAAAGTCGATTAGAGTGAGAGGGCTGTAGCTGAGGCCGTCTTCTCTTGAAGGTTCCAGGTTGATATTTTTCCCTTTTTTAAAACAATACTACTAAACAACACATTTAATACTTGTTTAAGTTTAATGTTTAATGATCAAAATTAGTATTAATACGATGGTGTTTTAATTATTTGTGCTTTGATTAACAAGCTGCACGGTACAATGGCACTAATGACCACCTAATGACAGCACGATAACCACAGGCTACTTAAAGACTGACACTGTAGTGGTGGGCGTTTCAACTGTTTCAACAATGAACAGTTTTCAAAGACCGTTTTTAGTTCTGCAAAGTTCCCTCAAATATGGCGCGCGTGTTATCATTAAATCGAGATGTGCAACATTTCGCCACCCTAAACTTATAACACCCCTCTTTTTTGTCGGGGGTTAAAAATAGACTGATGCGTGAAATCAAATTGTACATTTTTTATTACGTTCAATTGCAGGAGAACTAAGGTTGCCGACATAGCGCAAAGAATTGCCAAACTTAAGTGGCAATGGGCAGGGCACATTGCTCGCAGAACAGATGGCCGTTGGGGCCGAAAGGTTCTGGAGTGGCGACCGCGTACCGGAAGACGCAACGTTGGAAGGCCTCCAACAAGGTGGTCTGATGACCTGGTGAAGGTTGCGGGAAGCCGATGGATGCGAGACGCGCAGGAGCGTTCGTTGTGGCGACGCTTGGGGGAGGCCTATGTCCAGCAGTGGACGTGTATCGGCTGAAATGATGATGATGATGATGAATTGCACTTATTAACTAACAAATAAACAATACATTAAATAATAATAATAATAATATTTTTATTCAAAATTCTTTAGAGCATAAATTACATACAGTCTTAAATATATATCTTAATTCTGAGTCTTACGTGCCTGAACTAGGAAATCCTGTGTTTCAGGCAAGAAGAGCTAAAATAATTTAAAATTAACAAATAATCAAAAGAATTTTAAGTACAATACAAATGTGTAAAAAATCTGTAATGTAGACATGCTATTATTATAATATTAAAAAAGTTTAACTTCTAGTTTCTTAATTATCAATATAGGTACTTAAACTAGGTAAATTTTTTATATATTATAATAGTTTCTTAAATAAAAAAATACTTAAAGTAGGTCAACAATTGAGTAAAAACACAAAATATAAACAAAATCACTTTAGCACAATCAGTAAATTCTCTGTATCATGGTATGACATTTTTTGAAGAGTTTCTTTAAGAATTCTCTTACAGTAGACTTGATTCAAGCGATAAATATTTGCTTTCGAGAGGACCGAGAAAAAGGTAAAATTTTGACGTGAAAGCATGTTTGGTATGATTTTGAGGACAAACTAGGTCTTTACGTCTTTTGTTAGTAAAATCCGTGCTATATGTTAAATCTGCGTGCTGTTTTAATACAATACCCATTATAAATAATTGCCGGACTGTTAATACTTCACATTCTTTGTATAGGAGGTTAGTGGGAAAAAGGAATGGACGGAAAGTAGACACTTTGAGAATTGCCCTCTGGGCTCTCTCGATAGTTAGTAACAATGTTTTACCCGCTCCACCCCATGTGGTAATACAGTAGGTTACTATCGATTGACATAGAGCGAAGTAGACTTGTCGAACTATTTTTGGATCTGCAATGTAGCGCAACTTTTTAAAAACAAATATCAATTTACGAATCCTATTATTTATAGCTTCTATATGATGTTTAAATGAAAGTGTCTCATCGATTATAATTCCAAGGTACTTTACTGTATTTGACATGTTAATATTAGGACAAACACATTGGTTATTTGTGTTAGAAGTGCAGTTATGAGCATACAATGTTGAGGTAGTGCCGGTTAGTTTTTGCTTGCGCATCGAAAACTTGACGTATTTTGTCTTGTCAGCATTTAAGGTTAGTGAATTATTTTGAAGCCATTTAAAATAAATGATCCTCGACTGTTTTATAAATTTATCTATACTAACTACTACTACTAATTATTGGCGATGCCCGTTAGCGCCACAGGGAATTTCCGAATGGGAAACCATGGTCCTGGAACACGAAGGGCAAAATCATTTATGCGCGCGCACGAGGACGTTCGCAAGTCAGAATTACCGTGTCGGGGATTATGATAATTTAGCGATAATAAGACATTCAATTGATTCAGTAGTACGGGACTGGGGAAACCATTGTGACGTTGTAGACGTCACGTGAGCATGATCGTTTGGAGGGGAGACATTGCAAAAGTCAGTCTAGGGTAATCCGCCGAGCAGTACGGACGCTTCTAACAAATTTACTGGTTCTCTTAGATGACGATATGCCTAAGTCTGTAATGGCCCATAAATGTGTACTGTGAAATTAAAAAAGTGATTGTGAAGTGAATTGTTATTTTAATTCTAGAACTAAGAACCCTCTACCAGAATACCTTACTGATGACGGCTGTGTAAATAAATGAAAAAATAAATAAAATTTATCTAAAATCCGTGTAGACGTTAGATTTTCAGATTCAGATTGTTGTGTTGAGTCGTCCTCGTGCAAAGAACTAAACATCCGTGTAGACGTTAGATTTTCAGCCTCAGAAAATCCACTATAATAACAATCGATGTAAGTAATATTTTCTTTTTCAAGATTTAAGATTATTTATTTTGTTAAAACATGAGTATACACATAAATGCAAGATGTTACATAAAAATAGTCGAGTCACTGTCATGTTTTGCCTTAATGGCGTACAAAATATAATTGAGTAAGAATCACAAAAATTATTTACTCATACATGCAATTATAATAATTAATAATAAACTATTTAATGACAAAAATTATTCGTTACAGACATCATTAACATAGTTATTCAATAATTACATACATGTCAAGGTTTACATAAGTCAATTAATAATAACAATAAAAAGAGTCCAAACATGTCGACAAGTCAGAGTTGCGTTAGCTTATCGGTCAAAAATTCCTTAATGCTGTAATAAGCTTTCTCTAACAAAACCTTTTTTAACCTATTTCTTAATTTTGCAATTGTGTTTAATGTCAAAAATTATTTGTTCCAAATATAAACATAGTCAATAATTAAAAAATTTAATTCATGTCAAAGTTTACATAAGTCAATAAATAACAATAAAAATATGTCAACAAGTCAGAGTTATGTTAGTTTATCGGTCAAAAATTCCTTAATGCTATAATAAGCTTTTTCTAACAAAACTTTTTTTAACCGATTTCTTAATTTTGTGGTTGTATCTTCCCTCCAAAGTTTTTGTAGTTTATTATAAAGAATTGGCGCCATACAGAATACACTCTTACGTAGTACCTAATGCAGTTCGAGATCTTGGGATGCAAAGTTTGCTGTTGTCGCATCTATTTCGAATTACTTTGTCAGATACTAGGGGAAATAGGTTTGGGTTCATTTTGACAAACATAATGGTCTCCAAGATGTACATAGATGGAAAGGTCAATATCTTATATTTTTTAAATAGTGGTTTGCAACTGTCAGTGACTTGAAGTCCGAACATAGTCCTTAGACACCTTTTCTGGGCTTTAAAAATTACTTCCTTGTTCGTAGAGTTACCCCAAAAAATTAAACCGCAGCGCGTCACTATTTAGCATCGGGGCTAGATTTCGTAAATTGGCTCGCTGGCATAAATGTGTATTGTTAGGTACTCAGGTTGCGTAAGTTCATTGTTTAGTAATAATTATAATATTCTTATTCATTACATACAAGTGTCGTATATTTTTAGAAACTACATGATTTACTGATTCCATCTATATCTTTATCCAAATAAAGTTAATATTATAAACTTCTGTAATCTCCACCTAAATACGACGTCATTTTTCCCAAATAAAGTTTAATAATCTACCTACAAGTAAATACTAATATTTTTGTCCTATGACTTATGGTTATGGTGTAAAATTTGCTTTGATTACATGTCGGAATTTGGCAGTGAATTACGCAGCCCGCAAAGTTCGATTTTACGTAATAAAATAATAGAGAAATCTGAAATAGCATAAAAATTATCCCAATAATTTTTCAATAAAGTTGCTGATGAAACTAAAAAAAAACTATTAAGTACACGACTTTAAACATAACGATTTAAAGTATTAAGAATCGTTAAAAAATATAAAAAACTAGTAATAGCACCAAAATAGCTAATAACTGAAGGATAATGGTCCTATCCTATGAAAACTGATAAACTCGACGCCGATCCAGGTACCGAGTCGTCCGAGTCGTCCAAGTCGTCCGAGTCGTTCGCACCGCCCTCTTGGTGATGTCCTTCACATCACCATTGACTAGTGGTGATGATGAGCACATGTCTACATCTCTGAGGCCGACAGCTCGTACCAGTATCTGGAATAGGATATAAAATAATGTTATTAAAAAGCATAGATATATAATTTACATCCTTACTTAATCCCTACTAATATTATAAATGCGAAAGTAACTCTGTCTGTCTGTCTGTTACGCTTTCACGCAAAAACTACTGAACGGATTTAGATCAAATTTGGTAGGTAGGTAGAAGAGACACTGGAATAACACATAGGCTACCTATAATTCCACTGCTGAGCACGGGTCTCTGCCCGCGCGATATAAACTGTAGTCCACGTGGGCGAAGCCGCGGGCGGAAAGCTAGTATTAAAATAAGAAAACAAATATTGAATAGTGTCTATCATTTCTCAGTGAAACGGAACGTATTTTTTTTAATCTATGGTAATCGTGGTGTATGGTTAACAACTTACTTGGCGTCCATAAAAATTATTTTCGGGAATAAATAAAAGTCGATTAGAGTGAGGGGGCTGTAGCTGACGCCGTCTTCTCTTGAAGGTTCCAGCTGAAAGAAGTTAGAACATTGTTTAGTTGCAAATACAAGTTTCAAGCTCTTTTTCGTTTAGATATACAAGGTTATTTGTAAAACACTAAAACCTTGCAGGACAGTATTACATACTTACCAAAGAGCATGTAAACTTTAAGAGGCGGGACTCCCATAGAAAAAACCGATGTATGCAACAGACCATCTCGATCAATACCAACCTAACAGAATTACAAAGCTATGGCCGCGTACATACTGCCGACCTAATGACATTACTAGTGATGTACTGGGTTATCCAAAAAGTTATCGATATCGGCAATTTTTCTTAACGGGGATTGCTTTTCTCAGAAAATTAAAAAAAATATATAATTAAAAACTCAGATTTTTAATACACATTTATTCAACGAATTAAATTTACCCATGATATTAATTTACTTGGTAAGTTTACGAAAACAACGTTTTCACAAAAATAGCAATCAATAACTTGATTCAACAACAAATTTTTTAGTGACTTACAGATCTAATTCGTGTCAACCTATTGTAATGCAACTTGCACTGACGATTGCACTTTTCAAGACAGGTGATGTTATATATTTACTATCTAATAAACTCTCTGTTGGTGATTTTTTAGAATAGTTCGACTTAATTTAAGTTTTTTTAATTAACTTTCGCTTCCGACGTATCTTTGGGACGGCTTGTCTCTCGACGTTTTTATAGTGACATTAACGATACTGAAATAAAAAGAAAATCAGTGTTAAAAATCAGGTTACTAAGCAGTTACAATCTTAAATAAAACACAATTATACTCACTAGGACTTCAAAATCTTTTTTCTTTACGGTCTGATGTCGATGTAGAAGTTACTGTATCAAAGGGTTAAAATGTTCAATCAATCAATCAATCAAATCAATAAAAAAAAATTATTGTTTGTCACAGGTGGTTTAGATCTTACAATTGCATTAGAGTCTCTGCAACATACCCATAAGGTATACAATACTGTGGTCATTTATAATTTGAAGTTGATAATAATCACTAATTATTAAAAAAATAAAGAATTATATAAAATTATTACTCATGTTAGTATCCATTATACATTAGTAAGTCATAAAATTAGTCCACAATGTCAAAATTCAAATTTCATAGTCGCACAAATACACTTTATATTATTATTTTATTCGTCAATATTTTTATCATTTAAGAAGTCATTGATCGATTAGTATGCTTTACTTATTAAAAATTCTTTAAGTTTAATTTAAAAAATATTTAATATTACAATGTTTTTTATAGACTTCGGTAGTTTATTGTATATTTTTATTCATATTCCAAAAATACTCGATTTAAATTTAAGTGTCCTACAATTAATTACACTCAATTCATCTTTATGACGGGCACTTCTTAATGTTTCGTAATTACTAATATCGCATTTTATCATTACTGCTGCTTCATAAATATATAGTGAAGGGAGAGTTAAAATACTAGATTTAGTAAACACTTCTCGACACGAATCAGTCGGTTTAAGTCCATAAATACTTCTTACATATTTTTTCTGGGCTTTAAATGTATATTCCCTTTTTGTAGAATTACCCCAAATAAGAATGCCATACTTGAGTATGGAACCTACATATGCATGGTAAGCACTGAGTAATGCATTTTCGTTTACAACGTTTTTTTAGCATGTAAAGGGCATAGGCTTGTATTTTCCATCTAAGTCCAAAGTCAATATGAATACCAAGAAATTTTGTGCTATTAGCTTCTTTCAATGTCTCGCCCTTATACTTAATGTGTACTTTTAGTGATTTAGCGTTTTTATTTGTAAATGTCGTATAACTGGTCTTTTCGATATTTATTTTAAGAATATTTACATTTAACCAGTTTATTATATCTTCTAGAGATTGGTTAATATTGCTTTCATAATTTCCTTGATCGTCATTTCTAAAAATAGCTGTGCTATCATCTGCAAATAGTATAAAATCTTGGTATATGGAATTTGGGAGATCATTTATGTAGATGATAAATAAAAGAGGTCCAAGGATACTACCCTGGGGCACTCCAAACTGCACAATCCTGGGATCAGATCAATAAACTTTTTGTCACCTTAGGGGTCATGTCCTGCAGTACTATGGGTGGATCTTTAGCAGTGCTGTGGCTTGACATTCAATGTCTTATCCCTGACACCCTTTCTGTGTTTCGCCGCTGTCAGTGTATGTTGCCTGCAAAGATTTTATATATCCTAGTACTAGATTGACTACGACAACCTCAAAAGCGTACCTGAAAAAGAAAGTCAGAAAGAGTCCTGTCATCTCGTTCTATTAGTGTGTCCATACACTAGCTACATACTACGGGACAATTTTGCTCAAAAGTTAGTTAACCCTTCAGATACCGTCAATTAGAGACACAATAGTAAGACAATAGATGCGCGGCCACCGGTGGTCGCTTGGGGATTCATGAATTAAAGATATTTTTGATACATCAAAATAGACATGCACTTACCAAAAGGGAACAGAGTTTTCCCTGTAATGACTAGGAAATAGCTGATGTCCGTATATATTATAACTAGCTTTTGCCCGCGCGGCTTCGCTCCCGCTCTTCCCTACTCTACCCTACTCTACCCTAGTCGACCCTACTCTACCCTACTCTACCCTAGTCGACCCTACTCTACCCTACTCTACCGTATCCTATGTCCGTCACCTGGCTCTAAGCTACCTACCCACCAATTTTCAGCCATTTCTGTACAGCCATTCTTGAGTTATAAGTGTTGTAACAAACACGACTTTCTTTTATATATAGATAGCAATATCCTCTTATGCGAGTATGAAATACCTACACTGATAAAAAAATGCCTAATGTGTGTGTACCTACGTAAGAAGATCACTTCTGAACAGCTACACCTATCAGAATAAGGTTTGTCTGAAAGAAAAAACTAGTTAGTTTATTATAAAACTAATATTATTCTTTTATTTTTACTTTATTAAAAATAGACTGATGCGTGACATAAAATTGTACATTTTTTATTACGTCAAATTGCACGTATTAACTAAAAAATAAACAATAAATAATACATTAACGCGCCACAGGGAATTTCCGAAAGGGAAACCATGGTCCTGGAACACAAAGGGCAACTAAAGGACACGGGTAGATTTATTCAGTATAAACTTCAAATAACTTGTCCCGCTCTAGGATGGAGCGTAAGGCGCTCTACCTTAGAGCAGGATAAGTTATTGGAGATTTTACCACATCCGTCGTTTTAAGAAGTGGTCACAGATAACTAATACTGAATTGGTCCGAAGACACGTCCCGCATGCCGCACCTCTGGCCGCCGCTGCTCGCCGCTTTCCGTTGTGTCATGAGAGCAGCCGAAGATCGCCGAGCGGCCAAAGGCGCCGATCAACAGAAAAGATAAAATTAATAAAATTGGTGCGCACTTGATTTATTAAAAAAAAAAATTGAGCCTTCTCAGATATTTAGAAATTTGCTTATAATAATATAAAACTTGAACAGTAGACAATCGAATTTTATAAAATTTTGCACCCAGTCAAAAAAAATTCAAAACGATGTTTGTTGTCACCCTACATAAATATTTTGTAAACAAAACAGAAAACTTACCAAAAAAAATGAAATTTCACAACCAGGATACCCATCGCTATTGCGAAACTTTACACAGCATCGTTTTGAACATCTTGCACACTTTATACTTTACTAAACATTGAGATAAAAACTTGTAACAATTAAAAATACAACTTTAGTCCTATGAAGCATCAGCCATATTGTTTATTGATGTCAAATTCTGTCAAATTGAAACCTCCTAAATGTTGCCTTTCATAATTTGAAAATTACTACGAATAGCTACTAAATCTAAATGAAATCATCATTAAATACAAGAAGAATGCGTATAAAATTTCAAGAAGCAATATTTAAAATAAAATATTTAGTTGCAATTCATTTTATGTTGCATAAACCTATCAAAATGCATGAACACGGACTATTTAACGACAACTGGAACAATCTAAAAACTACCATCTGTTTCTTATTTTTTTGTGGTAGTATGTGAGAAAGGGACAGAGAGGATTTATCTCAGTGTCTTACTCCAGGCCATTTTTCCCTTTTGCGTGTCAATAACACACATGAACTTAATGCTAATGAGAATAAAGAACACTTTAGACAGTGTAATATTTCTTCCTAGTCAATCTAGTCTACTCTAGTAGGATATATAAAATCTTTGGTTATAAATTTATCTATACTAACTACTACTACTAATTATTGCCGATGCCCGTTAGCGCCACAGGGAATTTCCGAAAGGGAAACCATGGTCCTGGAACACGAAGGACTGGACTAATATAAATTGTATAACTCATTGGCTACACAAATCAGTTTTGTTTTTCTAAATAAAACCTATCCAATCGGTAGTTTTGGTTACCAAATGTCACAGCGCGTTACGCGAAGGAATGCGCCGAGCAAAGTTCGGCGACTTTTTTGTTTTTGCAAGCAATCGAGCGGTCATTTGACATTTCAATTAAAAAATTACAATCAAATTTATATCACACGATAAGTACACACAGATTAATTATTAATTCTTCAAAAATACTTTAAAGAAGGAAACTCATCAGTTCATGACTTTGTGGTCTAATCAATCATTGTAGTACTTAGTCAATACAATACTTCTTAACAAAAATATTAACTTAAATCCAAATCTTTGTAGTGTAGTCTAGTTCTTGTTGATTTTGGATTGAAGTTGGGAAATTCTAGACAGTTATGGAAATAATGAGGAAAGTGACTCTTCCCTGTCACTGGAAATAACGCTCTCTAGATCGACACCTGAACCATGGGCCGACCATAAGACCTTAAAGCAGTATTGTTTTAGTCTTACTTAGGCTTTTCGTACCATGAAGCCTTCCAAGCAACCTTATTACAATCTTAAAATAAGATTGTTTTCTTAGCGGTTTTGTGACGTCACTCTTAAAAAGTTCATTATTTTCGTACTTCGACGGGATTTTGGACCACAAGCAGTATTGTTTTTACGTCAAATTAGCAGGAACAAAAAAGTTGCTCGGACGCAGCGGATTTATTATTGCCTTGTTTATTTATTTAAATGATATGGAGGACCTACAGCTAAAAAAAAAACTAATTAACGTATTTGTCACAGTGGTATGGACCTGCAAAGGTTAGCTACTTGACCAAATCTACAACATTTTCGACATTGGATGGTAGGGTAAATTATTGTTCTACAGGAAGAGAAGTGTAGCAACAAAAGACTCGTTGTGGTAGCACATGGCCATCAAAAGTGATGACACAAGTTTCCGTAGGTTTCCACTCAATCAAAATACTATTTTATTATTGTGAATGTGGGAACTATGTCGATTACTTTTTTCTTTTCCGTATTTTTACATGATGTCTGGCAGTTTTGAGTATTTGATGCGGCCTACCCAAATGTCCTATCTTTGGTATTGTTCGTCAAGTCGTTGAGCTCCTTGGTAGTCCTGAGTTTGAGCTACACGAATACTGAAAAATGCTTGCACTGACTGGACAGGTCCACTCAAATCTGTGTGGTTTTTTCCTCAAAAGACCACCTGAGACACTGGTCTGCACGGTTCTCATGTGATTTGACCATTACATGTTCTTTACTGTATGGACGTTAAAAGAGACTTTGACCCCTGAGTTTGTTTCGGTGTTTCTTCTCAGGGTAGTCAGCTAGGAAACATCAACAAAATTGACGTGTAAAAGTGTTTTTTGAAAACCTATTTAGAAAATAAAGATCATTTATCAATCGCACCGTCACTTTGTACTTTCCTGTTAATGCGGCGGCCTTTCAGGATTCGCCCACATCCAGAGGGCAGAGACAAAAAAGTTAAGGCTTCTTCTTCCGAGAATTATTTATATGAAATAAAGCACTTCGAGTCGCGTAACTCTTACTTATACGGGTAAAATGTTTGTTGGGTTGTGTCGTCGTCGTGCAAAGAACTAAAATCCGTGTAAACGTTAAATTTTCAGACTCAGATTGTTGTGTTGGATCGTCCTCGTGCAAAGAACTAAAATCCGTGTAGACGTTAGATTTTCAGATTCAGATTGTTGTGTTGAGTCGTCCTCGTTCAAAGAACTAAAATCCGTGTAGACGTTAGATTTTCAGACTCAGTCTGTTGTGTTGGATCGTCCTCGTGCAAAGAACTAAAATCCGTGTAGACGTTAGATTTTCAGACTCAGAACAGCTGTTTTCTTCAGTGGAGTTTTTATAATGACCGTACCATCCATACGTTAAGTACTAATATGAAATTTTATGTGCATAGTAGATTCGACATAATTAGACTCAGGGCAGTTTCTTTTTCGTTTCGCCTGAATTTGTTTGAGAAGCTTATCAATACATCGCTTCATTCGATAGAACCACCGAGAAAAACACTTGTCCCACTCATCCTTAGGGGACTCTTCGATGGCCTTCTGGAATGCAGCCAGTGCTTACTTGGCGTCCATAAAATTTATTTTCGGGAATAAATAAAAGTCGATTAGAGTGAGGGGGCTGTAGCTGAGGCCGTCTTCTCTTGAAGGTTCCAGGTTGATATTTCCCTTTTTTAAAACAATACTACTAAACAACACATTTAATACTTGTTTAAGTTTAATGTTTAATGATCAAAATCAGTATTAATAAGATGGTTTTTAATTATTTGTGCTTTAATGAACAAGCTGCACGGTACAATGGCACTAATGACCACCTAATGACAGCACGATAACCACAGACTACTTAAAGACTGACACTGTAGTGGCGGGCGTTTCAACGGTTTCAACAATGAACAGTTTTCAAAGACCGTTTTTAGTTCTGCAAAGTTCCCTCAAATATGGCGCGCGTGTTATCATTAAATCGAGATGTGCAACATTTCGCCACCCTAAACTTATAACACCCCTCTTTTTTGTCGGGGGTTAAAAATAGACTGATGCGTGAAATCAAATTGTACATTTTTTATTACGTTCAATTGCAGGAGAACTAAGGTTGCCGACATAGCGCAAAGAATTGCCAAACTTAAGTGGCAATGGGCAGGGCACATTGCTCGCAGAACAGATGGCCGTTGGGGCCGAAAGGTTCTGGAGTGGCGACCGCGTACCGGAAGACGCAACGTTGGAAGGCCTCCAACAAGGTGGTCTGATGACCTGGTGAAGGTTGCGGGAAGCCGATGGATGCGAGACGCGCAGGAGCGTTCGTTGTGGCGACGCTTGGGGGAGGCCTATGTCCAGCAGTGGACGTGTATCGGCTGAAATGATGATGATGATGATGAATTGCACTTATTAACTAACAAATAAACAATACATTAAATAATAATAATAATAATATTTTTATTCAAAATTCTTTAGAGCATAAATTACATACAGTCTTAAATATATATCTTAATTCTGAGTCTTACGTGCCTGAACTAGGAAATCCTGTGTTTCAGGCAAGAAGAGCTAAAATAATTTAAAATTAACAAATAATCAAAAGAATTTTAAGTACAATACAAATGTGTAAAAAATCTGTAATGTAGACATGCTATTATTATAATATTAAAAAAGTTTAACTTCTAGTTTCTTAATTATCAATATAGGTACTTAAACTAGGTAAATTTTTTATATATTATAATAGTTTCTTAAATAAAAAAATACTTAAAGTAGGTCAACAATTGAGTAAAAACACAAAATATAAACAAAATCACTTTAGCACAATCAGTAAATTCTCTGTATCATGGTATGACATTTTTTGAAGAGTTTCTTTAAGAATTCTCTTACAGTAGACTTGATTCAAGCGATAAATATTTGCTTTCGCGTTCAATCTATTGTAGAGGAGAGGACCGAGAAAAAGGTAAAATTTTGACGTGAAAGCATGTTTGGTATGATTTTGAGGACAAACTAGGTCTTTACGTCTTTTGTTAGTAAAATCCGTGCTATATGTTAAATCTGCGTGCTGTTTTAATACAATACCCATTATAAATAATTGCCGGACTGTTAATACTTCACATTCTTTGTATAGGAGGTTAGTGGGAAAAAGGAATGGACGGAAAGTAGACACTTTGAGAATTGCCCTCTGGGCTCTCTCGATAGTTAGTAACAATGTTTTACCCGCTCCACCCCATGTGGTAATACAGTAGGTTACTATCGATTGACATAGAGCGAAGTAGACTTGTCGAACTATTTTTGGATCTGCAATGTAGCGCAACTTTTTAAAAACAAATATCAATTTACGAATCCTATTATTTATAGCTTCTATATGATGTTTAAATGAAAGTGTCTCATCGATTATAATTCCAAGGTACTTTACTGTATTTGACATGTTAATATTAGGACAAACACATTGGTTATTTGTGTTAGAAGTGCAGTTATGAGCATACAATGTTGAGGTAGTGCCGGTTAGTTTTTGCTTGCGCATCGAAAACTTGACGTATTTTGTCTTGTCAGCATTTAAGGTTAGTGAATTATTTTGAAGCCATTTAAAATAAATGATCCTCGACTGTTTTATAAATTTATCTATACTAACTACTACTACTAATTATTGGCGATGCCCGTTAGCGCCACAGGGAATTTCCGAATGGGAAACCATGGTCCTGGAACACGAAGGGCAAAATCATTTATGCGCGCGCACGAGGACGTTCGCAAGTCAGAATTACCGTGTCGGGGATTATGATAATTTAGCGATAATAAGACATTCAATTGATTCAGTAGTACGGGACTGGGGAAACCATTGTGACGTTGTAGACGTCACGTGAGCATGATCGTTTGGAGGGGAGACATTGCAAAAGTCAGTCTAGGGTAATCCGCCGAGCAGTACGGACGCTTCTAACAAATTTACTGGTTCTCTTAGATGACGATATGCCTAAGTCTGTAATGGCCCATAAATGTGTACTGTGAAATTAAAAAAGTGATTGTGAAGTGAATTGTTATTTTAATTCTAGAACTAAGAACCCTCTACCAGAATACCTTACTGATGACGGCTGTGTAAATAAATGAAAAAATAAATAAAATTTATCTAAAATCCGTGTAGACGTTAGATTTTCAGATTCAGATTGTTGTGTTGAGTCGTCCTCGTGCAAAGAACTAAACATCCGTGTAGACGTTAGATTTTCAGCCTCAGAAAATCCACTATAATAACAATCGATGTAAGTAATATTTTCTTTTTCAAGATTTAAGATTATTTATTTTGTTAAAACATGAGTATACACATAAATGCAAGATGTTACATAAAAATAGTCGAGTCACTGTCATGTTTTGCCTTAATGGCGTACAAAATATAATTGAGTAAGAATCACAAAAATTATTTACTCATACATGCAATTATAATAATTAATAATAAACTATTTAATGACAAAAATTATTCGTTACAGACATCATTAACATAGTTATTCAATAATTACATACATGTCAAGGTTTACATAAGTCAATTAATAATAACAATAAAAAGAGTCCAAACATGTCGACAAGTCAGAGTTGCGTTAGCTTATCGGTCAAAAATTCCTTAATGCTGTAATAAGCTTTCTCTAACAAAACCTTTTTTAACCTATTTCTTAATTTTGCAATTGTGTTTAATGTCAAAAATTATTTGTTCCAAATATAAACATAGTCAATAATTAAAAAATTTAATTCATGTCAAAGTTTACATAAGTCAATAAATAACAATAAAAATATGTCAACAAGTCAGAGTTATGTTAGTTTATCGGTCAAAAATTCCTTAATGCTATAATAAGCTTTTTCTAACAAAACTTTTTTTAACCGATTTCTTAATTTTGTGGTTGTATCTTCCCTCCAAAGTTTTTGTAGTTTATTATAAAGAATTGGCGCCATACAGAATACACTCTTACGTAGTACCTAATGCAGTTCGAGATCTTGGGATGCAAAGTTTGCTGTTGTCGCATCTATTTCGAATTACTTTGTCAGATACTAGGGGAAATAGGTTTGGGTTCATTTTGACAAACATAATGGTCTCCAAGATGTACATAGATGGAAAGGTCAATATCTTATATTTTTTAAATAGTGGTTTGCAACTGTCAGTGACTTGAAGTCCGAACATAGTCCTTAGACACCTTTTCTGGGCTTTAAAAATTACTTCCTTGTTCGTAGAGTTACCCCAAAAAATTAAACCGCAGCGCGTCACTATTTAGCATCGGGGCTAGATTTCGTAAATTGGCTCGCTGGCATAAATGTGTATTGTTAGGTACTCAGGTTGCGTAAGTTCATTGTTTAGTAATAATTATAATATTCTTATTCATTACATACAAGTGTCGTATATTTTTAGAAACTACATGATTTACTGATTCCATCTATATCTTTATCCAAATAAAGTTAATATTATAAACTTCTGTAATCTCCACCTAAATACGACGTCATTTTTCCCAAATAAAGTTTAATAATCTACCTACAAGTAAATACTAATATTTTTGTCCTATGACTTATGGTTATGGTGTAAAATTTGCTTTGATTACATGTCGGAATTTGGCAGTGAATTACGCAGCCCGCAAAGTTCGATTTTACGTAATAAAATAATAGAGAAATCTGAAATAGCATAAAAATTATCCCAATAATTTTTCAATAAAGTTGCTGATGAAACTAAAAAAAAACTATTAAGTACACGACTTTAAACATAACGATTTAAAGTATTAAGAATCGTTAAAAAATATAAAAAACTAGTAATAGCACCAAAATAGCTAATAACTGAAGGATAATGGTCCTATCCTATGAAAACTGATAAACTCGACGCCGATCCAGGTACCGAGTCGTCCGAGTCGTCCAAGTCGTCCGAGTCGTTCGCACCGCCCTCTTGGTGATGTCCTTCACATCACCATTGACTAGTGGTGATGATGAGCACATGTCTACATCTCTGAGGCCGACAGCTCGTACCAGTATCTGGAATAGGATATAAAATAATGTTATTAAAAAGCATAGATATATAATTTACATCCTTACTTAATCCCTACTAATATTATAAATGCGAAAGTAACTCTGTCTGTCTGTCTGTTACGCTTTCACGCAAAAACTACTGAACGGATTTAGATCAAATTTGGTAGGTAGGTAGAAGAGACACTGGAATAACACATAGGCTACCTATAATTCCACTGCTGAGCACGGGTCTCTGCCCGCGCGATATAAACTGTAGTCCACGTGGGCGAAGCCGCGGGCGGAAAGCTAGTATTAAAATAAGAAAACAAATATTGAATAGTGTCTATCATTTCTCAGTGAAACGGAACGTATTTTTTTTTAATCTATGGTAATCGTGGTGTATGGTTAACAACTTACTTGGCGTCCATAAAAATTATTTTCGGGAATAAATAAAAGTCGATTAGAGTGAGGGGGCTGTAGCTGACGCCGTCTTCTCTTGAAGGTTCCAGCTGAAAGAAGTTAGAACATTGTTTAGTTGCAAATACAAGTTTCAAGCTCTTTTTCGTTTAGATATACAAGGTTATTTGTAAAACACTAAAACCTTGCAGGACAGTATTACATACTTACCAAAGAGCATGTAAACTTTAAGAGGCGGGACTCCCATAGAAAAAACCGATGTATGCAACAGACCATCTCGATCAATACCAACCTAACAGAATTACAAAGCTATGGCCGCGTACATACTGCCGACCTAATGACATTACTAGTGATGTACTGGGTTATCCAAAAAGTTATCGATATCGGCAATTTTTCTTAACGGGGATTGCTTTTCTCAGAAAATTAAAAAAAATATATAATTAAAAACTCAGATTTTTAATACACATTTATTCAACGAATTAAATTTACCCATGATATTAATTTACTTGGTAAGTTTACGAAAACAACGTTTTCACAAAAATAGCAATCAATAACTTGATTCAACAACAAATTTTTTAGTGACTTACAGATCTAATTCGTGTCAACCTATTGTAATGCAACTTGCACTGACGATTGCACTTTTCAAGACAGGTGATGTTATATATTTACTATCTAATAAACTCTCTGTTGGTGATTTTTTAGAATAGTTCGACTTAATTTAAGTTTTTTTAATTAACTTTCGCTTCCGACGTATCTTTGGGACGGCTTGTCTCTCGACGTTTTTATAGTGACATTAACGATACTGAAATAAAAAGAAAATCAGTGTTAAAAATCAGGTTACTAAGCAGTTACAATCTTAAATAAAACACAATTATACTCACTAGGACTTCAAAATCTTTTTTCTTTACGGTCTGATGTCGATGTAGAAGTTACTGTATCAAAGGGTTAAAATGTTCAATCAATCAATCAATCAAATCAATAAAAAAAAAATTATTGTTTGTCACAGGTGGTTTAGATCTTACAATTGCATTAGAGTCTCTGCAACATACCCATAAGGTATACAATACTGTGGTCATTTATAATTTGAAGTTGATAATAATCACTAATTATTAAAAAAATAAAGAATTATATAAAATTATTACTCATGTTAGTATCCATTATACATTAGTAAGTCATAAAATTAGTCCACAATGTCAAAATTCAAATTTCATAGTCGCACAAATACACTTTATATTATTATTTTATTCGTCAATATTTTTATCATTTAAGAAGTCATTGATCGATTAGTATGCTTTACTTATTAAAAATTCTTTAAGTTTAATTTAAAAAATATTTAATATTACAATGTTTTTTATAGACTTCGGTAGTTTATTGTATATTTTTATTCATATTCCAAAAATACTCGATTTAAATTTAAGTGTCCTACAATTAATTACACTCAATTCATCTTTATGACGGGCACTTCTTAATGTTTCGTAATTACTAATATCGCATTTTATCATTACTGCTGCTTCATAAATATATAGTGAAGGGAGAGTTAAAATACTAGATTTAGTAAACACTTCTCGACACGAATCAGTCGGTTTAAGTCCATAAATACTTCTTACATATTTTTTCTGGGCTTTAAATGTATATTCCCTTTTTGTAGAATTACCCCAAATAAGAATGCCATACTTGAGTATGGAACCTACATATGCATGGTAAGCACTGAGTAATGCATTTTCGTTTACAACGTTTTTTTAGCATGTAAAGGGCATAGGCTTGTATTTTCCATCTAAGTCCAAAGTCAATATGAATACCAAGAAATTTTGTGCTATTAGCTTCTTTCAATGTCTCGCCCTTATACTTAATGTGTACTTTTAGTGATTTAGCGTTTTTATTTGTAAATGTCGTATAACTGGTCTTTTCGATATTTATTTTAAGAATATTTACATTTAACCAGTTTATTATATCTTCTAGAGATTGGTTAATATTGCTTTCATAATTTCCTTGATCGTCATTTGTAAAAATAGCTGTGCTATCATCTGCAAATAGTATAAAATCTTGGTATATGGAATTTGGGAGATCATTTATGTAGATGATAAATAAAAGAGGTCCAAGGATACTACCCTGGGGCACTCCAAACTGCACAATCCTGGGATCAGATCAATAAACTTTTTGTCACCTTAGGGGTCATGTCCTGCAGTACTATGGGTGGATCTTTAGCAGTGCTGTGGCTTGACATTCAATGTCTTATCCCTGACACCCTTTCTGTGTTTCGCCGCTGTCAGTGTATGTTGCCTGCAAAGATTTTATATATCCTAGTACTAGATTGACTACGACAACCTCAAAAGCGTACCTGAAAAAGAAAGTCAGAAAGAGTCCTGTCATCTCGTTCTATTAGTGTGTCCATACACTAGCTACATACTACGGGACAATTTTGCTCAAAAGTTAGTTAACCCTTCAGATACCGTCAATTAGAGACACAATAGTAAGACAATAGATGCGCGGCCACCGGTGGTCGCTTGGGGATTCATGAATTAAAGATATTTTTGATACATCAAAATAGACATGCACTTACCAAAAGGGAACAGAGTTTTCCCTGTAATGACTAGGAAATAGCTGATGTCCGTATATATTATAACTAGCTTTTGCCCGCGCGGCTTCGCTCCCGCTCTTCCCTACTCTACCCTACTCTACCCTAGTCGACCCTACTCTACCCTACTCTACCCTAGTCGACCCTACTCTACCCTACTCTACCGTATCCTATGTCCGTCACCTGGCTCTAAGCTACCTACCCACCAATTTTCAGCCATTTCTGTACAGCCATTCTTGAGTTATAAGTGTTGTAACAAACACGACTTTCTTTTATATATAGATAGCAATATCCTCTTATGCGAGTATGAAATACCTACACTGATAAAAAAATGCCTAATGTGTGTGTACCTACGTAAGAAGATCACTTCTGAACAGCTACACCTATCAGAATAAGGTTTGTCTGAAAGAAAAAACTAGTTAGTTTATTATAAAACTAATATTATTCTTTTATTTTTACTTTATTAAAAATAGACTGATGCGTGACATAAAATTGTACATTTTTTATTACGTCAAATTGCACGTATTAACTAAAAAATAAACAATAAATAATACATTAACGCGCCACAGGGAATTTCCGAAAGGGAAACCATGGTCCTGGAACACAAAGGGCAACTAAAGGACACGGGTAGATTTATTCAGTATAAACTTCAAATAACTTGTCCCGCTCTAGGATGGAGCGTAAGGCGCTCTACCTTAGAGCAGGATAAGTTATTGGAGATTTTACCACATCCGTCGTTTTAAGAAGTGGTCACAGATAACTAATACTGAATTGGTCCGAAGACACGTCCCGCATGCCGCACCTCTGGCCGCCGCTGCTCGCCGCTTTCCGTTGTGTCATGAGAGCAGCCGAAGATCGCCGAGCGGCCAAAGGCGCCGATCAACAGAAAAGATAAAATTAATAAAATTGGTGCGCACTTGATTTATTAAAAAAAAAAATTGAGCCTTCTCAGATATTTAGAAATTTGCTTATAATAATATAAAACTTGAACAGTAGACAATCGAATTTTATAAAATTTTGCACCCAGTCAAAAAAAATTCAAAACGATGTTTGTTGTCACCCTACATAAATATTTTGTAAACAAAACAGAAAACTTACCAAAAAAAATGAAATTTCACAACCAGGATACCCATCGCTATTGCGAAACTTTACACAGCATCGTTTTGAACATCTTGCACACTTTATACTTTACTAAACATTGAGATAAAAACTTGTAACAATTAAAAATACAACTTTAGTCCTATGAAGCATCAGCCATATTGTTTATTGATGTCAAATTCTGTCAAATTGAAACCTCCTAAATGTTGCCTTTCATAATTTGAAAATTACTACGAATAGCTACTAAATCTAAATGAAATCATCATTAAATACAAGAAGAATGCGTATAAAATTTCAAGAAGCAATATTTAAAATAAAATATTTAGTTGCAATTCATTTTATGTTGCATAAACCTATCAAAATGCATGAACACGGACTATTTAACGACAACTGGAACAATCTAAAAACTACCATCTGTTTCTTATTTTTTTGTGGTAGTATGTGAGAAAGGGACAGAGAGGATTTATCTCAGTGTCTTACTCCAGGTCATTTTTCCCTTTTGCGTGTCAATAACACACATGAACTTAATGCTAATGAGAATAAAGAACACTTTAGACAGTATAATATTTCTTCGTAGTCAATCTAGTCTACTCTAGTAGGATATATAAAATCTTTGGTTGCCTGCCATACTATTTTTAATTATTTATTTTTCTTCATTTATTTTTTTGCACATCAGACTAAGAATCTACAAACAGGATACATATTAAATAACCTTTATACAGTTTTAACAACACATAACACCACCACATATAACATAATATACACTACTTTATTTTTTACAATTATTCTCATTTGTTTGACTTGGCAATCCTTTATTATGAATCGAATTACAAACGAATTTCTATTTATGCATTCGTCCCGTTTGTTTCCTTCAATCTGTTCCTGGAATTTCCCACAAAGCAATGTGAATGGGTGTAAACAAACTAATCTACCTTACCTGTCGCCGTGCTCGCTTCTCTTGCGTTCATCTTATTTATATCTCATTACAAATTGAAAAATGCTAAATAAACATTGTCATAAACATTGTCACAAACATAGAACCATCGCACTTTACAGTTAATTATTAGAATTTCCACAAATCCATCTTTTTGTCACATGCGGTCATATCCTTTTTTGACGTCAATAGCAATATAGCATCACGGTCGCGTCCAATCACTCATTAGCGTGAGTCTATGCCAGTCTATGCAAATCGCCACAGACTATAAAAACGGGTTGCACAAATTGTGCTCCGGGCGAGTCGTGGTGTTGCCACTTTATATAAATGTATGTATGTGATAAATTTATCTATTTATTTTAGTTATATCATCTGTATTTTTCGAATTACATCTTCTGTTTAACTGCATCGTTTAGGTACGTCGACACAGCGAGTGGCACACGCTGAAAACCAGCGCTGTGAGCTCATCGCATTATGCGTGAGGTCACAGCTTTATGCTGAGCGTTGGGCCGTTTTGCGCGGATGAGACGCATATCTTCCCTATCGACTGATGTTGTGTTGTGTTTGTTATTTAGCTTTAAGTATGCGTATTATTTCGCGTGAATAAAATGTTTTCTTTCTTTCTTCTTTCTGATAGGCTAAAAGCACGATTCGAATAGGTAAAAAATGAGTAAAAACTTACAGGCTGAGATGCACGCCACTGACGAATAACTGATAAAATTGCCTCATCTTTCAAGACTCTTCTACCAAGGATTACTGCGACCAGTCGCAATCGTGCAATTGGACGTAGTTATGCAAAATGGATTCAGCCACCCTCAGCCCCATAAACTTACTTTCGGGAAATAGGAGTTTTAGTAAAATTAATATAGTTAAATAACAAGACTATAGTTTGTTTTCGAATTCATCTTTAATATTTTGGGTTTTGTTATCTACTTCCTTTATAGTATTGTTTTAATAAGTTTCATGTTAATAAATATACTTTTTTTCAGTAAAAATGCCTTTGGATCTCTTTAGCAATATTAAAAATCTGGGATGGATCTTTTTGTTTTAAGTTTAGGAAATAAAACACTAATAATAATATCTGGGGGCACGACAGTGCCCCCGCCAAAGACGAGCCAAGCGAAGCGCAAGGGCACTACCTACCTTTTCTCGAAGTGTTTCGTCGTCTTTTTGAACTCTCATAGAGTTGGTTTCCGATGTACCAGATAGTTCATATTCTCAGGATATGATGTCAATAATAAACTAATTAAACATACAAAGTCTCAATTGAATAGCTTTAATAATTTAGATATAATTGATATCTAAAATACACCGATTTCGTCACTGACGATCATCAAAATGTTTGGCTACTTCCTGAAGTGCTAGAAAGCTGAAATTTGGTATGTAATCTAAGTTTAGTATACAACTAGCAAAAAAATTCATAAACTTATAACCTTCGCACCCCATCCCCTAAAATGGGGGGGGAGGGTTTTATGAGACTTTAAAATGTTAGGGTACTTCATGAAGTGCTAGAAAGCCGAAATAAAGAAGAAAAAAATAATGACTGCCTAGCAACTAACATAAAGAACTGAAATTCCACCAAAACATTTCATGTAAAATGTTGCCAGGATTAAAGGTGATGTAAACTCTTTGCTACAACTCTATGATTCTCTTTATGCATTGATTGTCAAACACTTCTTAATACTATACTGAATTTTCAGCATATTAAAACCTTGTAAATTAAAGGTTTTGTCTATCTATTTCAATTTAATATGCTAATGAACTAAAAAATACAAAATGGACAAATATCTTCGACCAGAAAAATTGGATGCTGATCCGTCAGACTCTACTGCAATGAGAACTTGGCAGCATTGGCGGAAAACTTTTGAATATTTCTTAGCAGCACAGAAGGTGACAACAACTACATTAACCGAAAATGTATGGGCTGAAGTAAGCTATCAATTTCTCATAAACCATATTTCCCCGAACGTTTTCTCTAACGTCAGCGAAGTCAACAAATATGACGAAGCTGTAGATATTCTAGCTAGACTGTATGTGAAGCCGAAAAATATTATATTTGCACGACATTTGCTTGCTTCAAGAAAGCAACGTCCTGATGAAAGTATAAATACTTATCTACAAGCTTTAAAACAATTATCCAAAGACTGTGGTTTTACTGCCGTCGACGCTGAAACTTATAAAAACGACTGTATACGTGACGCTTTTATAGCAGGCATCTTATCAAACAAATACAGACAGCAGCTTTTAGAAAACCTGACTCGTAACACTAGATGAAGCATACAATCAAGCGATTTCCCTAGAAACTGCCGAGGCCCACTCAAGTTGCTCTAATATTCGCGAACGCAACTCAAAAGGAAACTGCCCAGGTTGTCTCGAATGTTCCCGAACATCAGACTATGCAAGACGAGAACTTCTCTGCTGCAGCTCGCTCTCGTCAGCGTAAATGTTTCTTCTGTGGAGGGCAAGTACATATCCGCAAAAACTGTCCAGCATTGCAAGAAGTCTGTCAACTTTTCATTTCAACATTTCGCTACAGTTTGTAGAAGCTCAACTAGAACAACTAATCCAACAACATCTAACAAAAATCATTCAGCCTGTATTGTTATGGCAGCATCACCTTCATCTCTAAGAAAAGCTACAGTGCCTGCATATATCAAAGGAATAAGAGCAGAAGCGCTCCTAGATACAGGAAGTTCTGTTTCCTTTATAAATGACAGTTTCTCCAAACTTTGCGGACTTAAAAAGAAGCCTTGCAACCAAACAATTTCAATGGCCTCACTTAACCATATATCACAAGTGGAAGGCCAAACTTTTCAAACAATTAATATCGGTACTCACAAGTATGAAAATGTGAATTTCGTCAAAAATCTTTGCGCTGATATAATAATCGGTCATGACGTCCTCGGGGAATATGCATCATTAGAGTTCTCATTTGGTGGACCGAAGAAACCACTCCATGTGTGTAATGTGGCTGCAACATCTGTACCCGCCGTACCACTTTTTGTAAACGTCTCTCATAAATGCAGACCTATTGCTGTTAAATCCAGAAAACACAGCGATGAAGATACCAAATTTATCAAGAACGAGATCGATAATCTTTTGGTTGAAGGTGTGATCGAAGAGAGTAAATCACCGTGGAGAACCCAGGTTCTCATAACCAAAAACGAAACGCATAAAAAACGACTTGTCATTGATTATTCTCAAACAATTAATCGTTATACTGAGCTCGACGCCTATCCATTACCCAACATAGAGGACTTAGTAGCTAAAATAGCCAAAAACAAGATGTTCAGCCTGATAGTAGGCGCATTCCTTTCGTAGTAACAAATGGAGTCTCAAGCTTCCAGCGAACAATCGATTGGATAATTAGAAAAGAAAAGCTTGAGAAAACATACGCTTATCTTGATGATATTACTATATGTGGCATTACTCAAGAAGAACACGACCAGAATTTAGAAAACTTCATTTCGGCTGTTAAAAAGTACGGTCTTACGTTGAGTATGCAAAAATGTAAATTTTCTCAAGACTCTATTAATATTCTTGGCTATAACATTCACAATCACATTATCAAACCTGACAGTGAGCGTCTCAAACCACTTATTGATATATCTCCACCAAAGGACTTATCAACCCTCAGGCGTACTCTCGGGATGTTTGCACACTACTCAAACTGGATTCCTAACTTTTAAGAACGTATTCACTGACTTGCTAAAACGACAACTTTTCCCCTTACAAATGAGCAAAATCAATGTTTCGAGAGCTTGAAAAATGATATCGCAAAATCTTCTATTAATGCTATCGATGAAAACATACCTTTTGCTGTCGAAACTGATGCATCTGACCATTCTATCGCAGCAGTGTTGACACAAGATACAAGGCCAGTAGCATTCTTTTCAAGAACCTTAAATCCAAGTGAACAAATCATTCTGCTATCAAGAAGGAAGCCTACGCCATTGTAGAATCACTAAAGAAGTGGCGTCATTATCTGATCGGCAAATCGGCAAGTAATTTCGTCTGGTCACTGATCAACTTTCGGTGTCTTTTATGTTCAATATGAAACACTCAAGCAAAATTAAAAATCAAAAGATTCAGAGATGGCGCCTGGAACTTGCTTCTTATAAATTTGAAATCATATATAGACCAGGCAAAGAAAACTACGCTGCTGATGCTTTATCAAGGGTTTGTGCCTCTTTAGAAAATCACACAGCCAAACTGATATCACTCCATCAAGATCTTTGTCATCCTATGTTCCATTGGATTCGTTCCAAAAATTTACCTTTTTCTCTCGAAGAAGTCCGAAGAATAACTAGCTCTTGTCGAATTTGCTCTGAAGTAAAGCCTAGATATTTACGTAACTTCAGTGTTGAGCATAGAAGACTTACCAAAGCAACTGCACCCTTCGAACGCCTGAGAATAGATTTTAAAGGCCCAGTTCTAACAAATACGCCTAACAGATATATATTAACTATGATTGATGAATTTTCTCGTTTTCAGCAGAAACAGTTCATAAATCGTGTTGCGAACGCCAAACGCCGAAAAGAGAAGCATTGCAAGAACTGCGGCCATCATCGCCGCCTACAGAAACAGTTCGTAGATCCTGTCGCGTACGCCAAGCACCAAAATGTTTAGATGATTATGTTCTTAACTAGTGCGGGAGAATGATGTAAACTCTTTGCTACAACTCTATGATTCTCTATAAGCATTGATTGTCAAAAACTTCTTAATACTGTTACGCCGTTCAATTTCAACACATCATATCTCCGAGAAAATAAAGAGTGGCAACGAATAATTAAAACGCATTGCTGTTCGAAAGCTCTGGAACCAAAGTACCTACCTAGCCTGGCAAGATCTGGAACATTCCAACAAAAGTACCCGTTGTACCTACTATTTGGTAGGTATGTAATCTGTAGGTATCTGTAGGTGGATAAGGGAAATGGTACTTTCCGCCATTAACAATAGAGTCGAAATTCGCGTGAGTGACTCGCGAAGGACAAAGCAATAAAATTGATTTATGGCCCCGCGATGCGACTCTATTGTTCTGAAACTATCCTGAGACGTCAGTATCTAGAATTTTCTTTACTCCGCGTATAAATACGTGCCCCCGAACGGAAGTGAGTCAGTTCTGATTTCGACTGCGATCAAGAGCGATCTACCTAAGTGTGCAAAGTGATCTTATCTAACGACCGAGGCGATAGTATAACGGAACTCTAGTGCTAACTGTGATTTGGATTATTGTTGACTGGACTAATTACTGATTGTTTGTGGTAAATAAAGTTCTTTATTGGTAAATTGGCATTTAATTACCTACGTACGTAACAACTGGTGTCAGAAGTGGAATGCCTTTACCACAGAAGGACGACGAACAGCGACCACGGACAAGGAGGCAAGCAGAGATGGATGCTGCGCGTCATCGTATGGAGGAGGAAGACCAGGCTGGTATGGGAGCAACGGCAGCTGCTGAGGTGCCAACAGGACCATCCTCGGAATTAAACCTCGCTGCGGTGTTGGCCGCCATGCAAGCTAGTATGGAAGCCGCCCGCCGCGACCAGGAAGCTGCCCGCCGCGAACATGAGGCTAACCAGCGTAAGCTTCAGGACCTAATCGCGGCTAATCAAGAAGCTACCCACCGCGAACAAGAGGCTAACCAGCGTAAGCTCCAGGACCTTATCGCGGCTAACCAGGAAGAAGCTCGCCGCGAACAGGAAGCCGTTCGCCGCGATCAAGAGGCTAAGCAGAACCTGATCCTCGATAAAATCGACCACGGCCTCGTCACGTTGGGCGAGAAGGTAAAGAACCTTACCTTAGAGGTCAAGGAGGTTTTCGCCCGAGCTGATAGCCTCGAAACAAAAATTGATGGCCATGAAGATCGACTGCTGGACATCAACAAAAAACTCGTGAAGCTCGAAGCACGCGAACCCGTTGCTGTTGACTCACTATCGCACACCCACTGTGCATCGGCTGCAAAGTTTGATGTGCCGCGTTTTGATGGCACATCTTCCTGGACGGCATTCAAATACCAATTCGAAACATTGGTTAAGACGAACCGCTGGGATGATGAGCAGTCTTTTGCGGCATTAACTTTGGCTCTAAGAGGGGACGCACTGCTGGTCCTAGAGAACCTTCCTCCGGACGGCGGGACACTGGAGCGTCTCATGGAGGGTCTGGACAGTCGCTATGGTGACAAGCACCTCGAGCATGTTTTCCGCGCACAGCTTCGCGAGAGAACGCAGAGGTCGAACGAGAGCCTCCAGCAATGGGGAGTCGAGGTCGAACGACTGGTCCGGCATACGTACTGGTCCGTACATGTCGATGACATCAGAGATGGTGGAAGTAAATCTGGTGCTAGCATTCATCGACGGTCTACGGGATCCTGAAGTCAGGGCTACGGTGCGACTCGGACACCATCAAACTTTTAAGAGTGCGATGGCACACGCTTTGGAAGTGGAAGCCGTACGACAAGATTCTCGTACGCACAGAGTTCGGGAAGTGGTGGTCTCGCCTACAACGCAGACACGTCACCGAGAAGTGGTGGCTTCTTCCTCGACAAAGTCCCACTATATTCCGACGTGCTACGGGTGTGGGGAATAAGGGCACATTCGTACCGATTGCCCCAAGAGGAAGAGGGGAAGTGTGGACTCCGGAACTCAAGTTAACGAGGAGTCGTTAAACTAAAAGTCGCCAGGGCCGCGGGGCGGGTGCTGGCTGGTCAACTGAAGGCCCCAACCATCACCATCAATCAAGTTCACGACGGAAATAGTTTGATCGTCGAAGAGACGCTGAATCATAGTGCTTGCAATTTTACCGTTGACACCGGGGCGTCGCGTACTATTATAAGACCTGAGTTGCTGAAACGCACCATCTTGTGGCAAAGAGAATCTCCATCCTGCCGACTTCAGACAGCAACCGGCCAGCCAGTCTCCGTCCTCGGTGATACAGAAATCGAGTTCAAAATTGGTGATCAAGTATATACCCACCCTGTGTTAATAGCGAATATTACCGACGATTGCATACTGGGTCTGGATTTCTTGCGGAACAATCGATGTATCCTGGATATCGATAGGGAATATTGAAATTCCCAGATCAAGAAGTCTTCCTGCGAGGAATTAACACATGTAACCTCTATTGCTTAAAAGATACTACATTAGCTCCGAGAACAGAAACCTTAGTCGAAGTAAAATTTCCCAAGAAAATCAGACAAACAAGATGTGTTTTGGTTGAGGATTCTGGCCAGCACCCAGAGCTCATCACCGCGAGGACATTAATTATCACAAAAGGGAAATCCAAGGTAAGGATTGTGAACCTTGGAAAAGAAGAGATCCAACTGAAGAAAAACAGTGTTGTTGGAAGATGTGAAGAAGTAAAGTATCTCCGCCAAATCAATACATCTTCAGTTAGGCCAGACGCAATAAAAGGTGAACCTGATTACATCCAGCAACTTCTGGAAAATTCAAAGAGCAATTTATCGGCTTCAGAACTACAGCAAGTCAGGGAATTTCTGCTACGGTTGAGATATCTTTGCAACGGGAAAAGATTGCGGAAGAACAGGTCTCGTCAAGCATGAAATAGATACAGGTGATGCTAGACCAATTAAATAGAGACCGCGCCGTATACCCTGGGCCAAGGAAACTGAGGCAGCAGAAATGGTAAAGGACATGGCTGATAACGGAATAATTGAACCTTCTACGAGCCCCTGGTCTTCTCCAGTCGTTCTGGTGAAGAAGAAGGACGGCAGTACAAGATTCTGTGTGGACTACAGAATGCTGAATAATGTGACGAAGAAGGACAGTTATCCCTTACCGAGGATAGACGACACGCTGGATATGCTCAGTGGTATGAAGTGGTTTTCAACCATTGATTTGAAAAGTGGCTACTGGCAAGTGGAGATCAGCGAGAAAGACAAAGAAAAGACAGCGTTCAGTACGGGCATTGGCAACGGCCTGTGGCAATTTAACGTAATGCCTTTTGGGTTGTGCAATGCTCCAGTGACATTTGAACGCCTCATGGAGAGAGTCATGGTGGGCCTTCTTGGTGACGTCTGTCTGGTACATTTGGATGACGTCATTATAATGGGTCGCACTTTTAAGGAGAACCTAAGGAACATGGAGAAAGTGTTCACTAGGATACGAGGGGCTAACCTAAAACTAAGCCCGAAGAAGTGTGCCCTGTTCAAGAAGGAGGTCAGCTACTTGGGACATGTAATTTCCGCTGATGGAGTGAGAACCGACCCTGAGAAGATAAAGGCCTTCCAACAGTGGCCGGTTCCTAAGAACAAAACGGAAGTACGTGCATTTCTAGGGCTGTGCACATACTACAGACGGTTTGTTATGAGTTTTTCGGACATTGCAAAACCGTTACATCAGCTGACTGAGGACAAACGAGATTTTATCTGGGACAAGAACTGTGAGTCAGCATTCAACGAGCTAAAGCAACGGCTATGTAAAAATCGTTACCCAGACTCTTTGCTATCAACGAAAAATACCAGCTTAATTTTTTTTGGAAATCTTCCCCCAACCCCTAAAATAGGGGATGGAAATTTGTTTGAGACTCTCCGCAAAATTAGTACTGGTTCTATGATGCAAACAAATCCATACTAATATTATAAAAAAGATATTTAACAGAAATACTAAGTTGAAAGGACGTATCTAGCCAGAAACGTCGTTTCATTGCAGTATAACGTATTTTATTGCATTTTTTTCCTAAAAAGAAACGGAAAAAGTAATTTATTTAATACTTATTAATTATTTAATTAAAATTTAAATATCGTTTTTTACTGGTCAAATTCTAATACAGACTTCTGCATCACATAATTATTATTTTGTTTATTTCCTTTCGCACAGCGAATTTTTTAGTTTTTGAAATACATATTATTATTTTTCTCCGTTTCGTACTTCATGTAGAAACGTCCTATTTCCTTATGGCGGCAGAATATAAGAGACGAATTTTGCAAATACTTTAATAGTGATGTCGGTGCGCTTAGTTGGCAACTAAGCAAAACATATCTAAAGTTGGGTCACGGATAGAACCGACCAAATGTATTGAGTGTGTGTAAATAAATGACAAGTTGATACTAAGCATTAATGCATTTATTTTACTTTTACGTTTATTGTATTCACTTTATTCAGTTAAAAAGATAAATAAATAGGTATATACTAACCTAGTTTCGTTTTTTCTTTATTGTCCATGCTGTTGAATAATGGACAATTTAGGCAGACATCGTTCCATCCTTCTGTTTTTAAATTTTTATTCTTATAATCCTCCTTTGATTTGTCCCAGAGAACGGGACGTGCTTCCACAAGTGAAATCAAAAAGTCTAAATCTAAATCGTCCGCCATTTTATGTAAAAAATTACCACGTGCGCACTATGCAACTGACAACACAATAGTGAGCACGTGCCGGTACACGACGCCGTGCCATCCGCCGGCGGCGGTGCCGTACCATTGCACGGCAAACGGCGCCGCACCGTAGACATGGGCACGACATGGGTCCACGCCCTAACACAGCTGTTTTCACAGCGGTTCGATTACGATGAAACTTGGTATAATTATGCTTTAAAATCCTGGACACCACTTTTGCGTACTTTTTATCCCGGAAAAGTATGAACAATAAAAAACAAACTTATTTTTGCGGTTCGATCCCTAGACCGTTACTGTACCAACCGAAAATAATAAGTTTGTCGTAGGTTACGTCACCCGCTGTGGAGTTCACTAAGGGGCCCTACACACAGCTAAGATACTATATTATTTTATCTTAAGATACAATATCGCTCACCAGACAATTCAATGGACTATCACACACGACAAAGATAATAAATAATATTTCATATGAATTTGTATGGCAAGCGATATTGTATCGATACATATATCATAAAAAAATATAACCGACTTCAATGTTAAAAAAACACTGAAATGTACAAAATTTACAGTAAACGCTTTACCCTCTAACAACAACAACGCGTTGCCCAGGATTAGAGTGAGGGGGCTGTAGCTGAGGCCGTCTTCTCTTGAAGGTTCCAGCTGAAAGAAGTTAGAACATTGCTTAGTTGCAAATACAAGTTTCAAGCTCTTTTTCGTTTAGATATACCTGCAAGGTTTTTGTAAAACACTAAAACCTTGCAGGACAGTATTACTTACATCATAATCAACAACTTTTGTTTTATGACTCTCTTCAAAACATAATTCATTTACCAAAAACAAACCTTCAAGATTTCGTTGTTCTATCTAATACATTTCTACTCTCTATTTTGCTATATCTTCTACCTACGTCTGTATGACGTGATGCAAGCGCATCAAGTACCTTTATTGTACTATCGATTGCTTCAACTTCGTAATATTTAGAACGTTCAATTTAAATATTTATTATTTTGTTTTTTAATTATGACTGTTGAACTCAAATATGATAAATTTTTAAAAGTCATAGAACAAAAGTTGTTGTTTATGATGTTAGTAACATAGTCCCGAGAGACTACCCGTGTTTTCAAAATAAACCTGTTTTATGTTTATCTCGTCGACACGAAATGGGGTCAAGTGTGCTACTTCAGTACTGACCATATAGTTCCCGTGCATGCTTCGAGATTTGCTGTCGCTCCACATAGCATGCTCCGTCCAGTTGTACCCGTGCACCAGGCGAAGACCCTCGAAGGCACGAGGTAAACCCCATCTTGAACGGACATACAAATCAGAAACGTTATGTTGAGACGCCTGGTGGTTTAGTGATTAGTGGCCCTGAGTGCTATGCCGGAGGGCTTGGGTTCAATTCCCACCCAAGGTAAATGTTTGTGTGGTGAGCACGATTATTTGTTCTGTGTCTGGGTGTAATCTCCTATATTATAAAAATCAATACCACTTTTCGTGTTAATTTTATTATAACTCAAGAACGGACTGACTTTTCCAAACCAATTTTTTAGGCTTTGCTCGGACTATTTAGTAGATGGTTTATAACTTCACATAAACAAAGGTAGGGTAGAGTAGGATAGGGTAGGGAAGAGTAGGTTGGAGTAGGTTTCAGATATAACAGAAACCGGCGAATCGCTATCGATTTCACAGTTTATACTTTGACCCTCCAGACTCACTGTTTCTGTCATTGGTACTTCATCAAAAGTGTTAATATTTAAAAGTAACTCACCATCATCTCCCTCGTCATCAGTACTACCTTGTTCGATACGATGCACTTTATTTTGTGGACACATTTTACGTAGATGTCCTTTGCGATTGCACAACTTGCACGTAGGTATAGTTAGCAAAACGATATGCCGATGACTTGTAATTTTTGTAACCACACACCGAGCACTTTTCACGCTGTACGATTGATGATGTACCAGAAACCTTGCCTTTATCACTTTGATTTATTTTGAAGATCGAATCCTGGTTTCCTTCGCGGCGCCCAAGCGCGCACATCATGCGGTTTCTGCTAGGTCCACAGCTTTAGTCTCAGCTCAGTGTAAAGTCGCTGATAATCTGAGCAAAAAGTTTGTCTCGTTCATGACTTGGGAGGATACCCATGACGAACTTGTCTAGAAGATGATCCTCCAAATCCTTGAACGCGCAGTAAGCAGCGCAGCGAGGCCTCATAGCCTAGCGGCCCACTGCGAGTGCGTCTCGCCAGGTTGCTGCACAGCGGTATAAAACTTATGCCTTTCCGCAAACCCGCAGCGCTTCTGAACGAAAAGGTCATTTATTTATTTATTTATTTAAAAAATACAAGTTTACAGTACCAGATCAAAACACTTATATTCTAGAATCTTAAAGACTAATAAACAAAACTGCCAAACTGAACAAATATAATAAACTACGAAAAACTTAAAAATGAATGTATAACTTTACAAATTTGGTATGCCTTATCATGGAAGATATCCAGATCTATGTGCTGAGTGAGCAAAGAGTTGAGCAGTGTAATTGCTCGTGCTGTGGGCGCTGCAACGGCTCGACGTATGCGCACTCCCGGTGGGACAGTAAACAGTTTCCTCCGACGACGAGGACCCTCCACACCTTCACCTCCTACCAGGAATCGGCTCGGCACACCAGCTAGACCCACTCTCTCTAGCGCAGTAGGATTATCCACCTTGTTTGTCAGGAGACGGTGGTAGTGCGTTAGTAGGAGTTATTTTCGCCTGAGCTCCAGAGTGTCTAGTCCCACCATCCCCGTAACAAACAAAGATGGATATAGATACGGATAGTACCCGTATATGCGCTTATAAATAAAACGAGAAAACTTCCTCTGTACTCGTTCTATTAAATTGAATACTTGGCCTCGTGTGGACTCCATACTATGGCATTAAATTCTAGTCTGCTGCGCACGTACGCCTTGTATAACATTAGGGCAGCTCTTATTCCCTTAAATGCAAAGGAAACTCTCATAATAAACCCTAGCATCCTATAAGCGCCTTCGCATGCTGATGTTATGTGGTCCCTAAAATTAAGTCTTGAGTCTAATGTAAGCCCTAAGTCTCGAATTTGGTTGACACGTTCCAATGGAGCACCTGTTAGACTAGTCAAAGTGCTAGTGCAAGGCTAGATTACACGCGAGCTGATACGTGTTCTTCGTGAGCGCGTCCAATAGTTTTTTTCCGCTGTCATCTTCACTCTAGTTTTGTCATTGTGCTCGCCGATACTGTTGGCGATGAACCATTGCTGAAATCGCCCATTATAAAGCTTCCAATCTTGTGTATGATGATCAAAACGACATACAGTCCCCAAAATTGAATTTACACCGAACATAATTGCAGAATGTGGGTAATCGTCGCCAATGTTATGTAGGAAGCTACGGAGGTGTGAATAGAAAGACGGAATGATTCGCACTGATATATTAGACAGTTGTCCTTACTATGCTGCGCAGCCACATCTATAACTACGTATCAAAGATTTTATATATCCTAGTACTAGATTGATTATGACAACTTCAAAAGAGTACCGGACACGGAAAGTTACAAAGAGTCCTATCATCTCGTTCTACTAGTGTGTCCATACACTAGCTACATATACGGGGCAATTTTGCTCAAAAGTTAGTTAAAGATATTTTTGATACATTAAAATAGACATGCAAGTTCAAAAACAATTAATATGTATAACTAGCTTTTGCCCGGTCGGCTTCGTTCCCGCTTTTCCCTACTATACCCTTTTCTACCCTACTCTACTCTACCCTACACTACCCTATTTTTTTCCATAAGAACCTTTTCCTCACAATAACAATCACAACAAAAAAAGAAATGGGCAAATTGGTCCAGGCGTTGTTGAGTTATGCGCTTACCAACACATTTTCCGATTCATTTTTATATTAGAAATTCAAAAAAAGACTATTGAATGAAATTGTGAATGTGCCAGGTTCAAAACTGCATAAAAACTTTTTGCTCGACCTAATATAAAATTTTAGCTAGGACCAAACGAAACTGAAAATACAAGGTGGGCCAATAGATGTGTCCAGAAGTGTATATCTCAAATTATATCATGCATACAAATTAATATGGAGAAGAATCTTATCATTTCAAACCTGAGTTCCCGCTGGATTCAATTTTCGCAGAAGGTTTTAATTACTTCGGAGCATTCTGCTTTCCTCACTTTGCATGGCCCGGCTGGGAACAAAATAAATACGCGCCAAGCAAATAAAATTAGCTATCCTGAGTTTATCTTATAATTATAAAATTATGAGCAAACTGCATTAAACATAGTTAATTGTAAAGCGGTTAAGAACTTGAACTTTGACAAACAATTTGTTACAAACCAAGGACCACTAAATATTATTGTAACATATCCTCTTAAAATCGTTTATTTCACGTTGATACTAGGAATCATTATAAATAAATGAACTTCTAAATCATGTTAGCAGTCTGTTTTTTTAGTCCTCCTTAAACCTCTGCATTAGGGTGGTCCTTATTCTTAAGGAAAATATTTTTTTTCTTTAATTTCGGGGGGCACCACGTAATTTGGTTATATACCTTAAGAAAATATTACAGTAATTTTTTTGAATTTTTTTAATAACATTTAGAGGTCGCTACCAAGGTTTAAATTTTAAATAAAAAGCCAAAATTTGTTTTTCTCAGAATCCTTTATTTTTTTTAACCAGGTCTTAAAAATATTACACAATTTTTGTTGATGCTATGAAATAAAATAATCTGAATGATTTACTTTTAAGATGCAAGGGTTGACTTGTTAGTATTGGGATACTTTTTTCTATACTCTTTTACCAACAAAAGCAAATATTGCTTTTGTTCTTCATTTGTGGTAATTAATTTATTGTATTCTTCCATTAAAGCAACACCACGCTCAGCTATATCATTCACTACACGCAATGAATGAACAATATTTTTGGCAGCTATATAATCAGGGTCTTCGTTCCAGGTTTCAACGTCTTTATAAAAAAAATCTGATGAGATACCTAGGACCTGGAAGAATTTTAAAGAATTACTGCTCACAAAGTTTTCTATATTTTTTTCGTGGATGGTCGCCATGTCAAGGTTTATTCGTTTTAAGCAATCATGTGTGCCTTCAATTTTGAGTGCTTCTACCATTTTTTTCTTCTCTTGGACTGAAAGTTCGTCATCGAAAAATGCAAGCGAAACCAGCTCTTCCGACAAATACCACAAGTGATTTAAAATCTTTTTCAGCGCAATAGTAGCTAGATTTTTGTTAACACTTTCAAAAGCTTTAAGGTCTTTTAATAATTGTAAGTCGTTTCTTGGTGCTGACTGACTGGTAGAGGCTTGAAACCAATATTTGATATAAATCATCACCGTGAAAATACATATTTCTCTCACAGCCTTTTCGTCCTTTTTCGTTAGCTTTAACTGATGCTTAAATAAATAAATTTTTAAACAGTACAAGGCTCTTGCCATCCATCTAGCTCGATGTAGACCAGCAGGTCTCCGAAATGAAACGCCTTTTTCAGGAACACCTCCTAAGAATATGATTGTAAGATTTAACATTTCTTTGTAGTCATCTCGAGGTTGATGTACTTGAAGTTGCTTTTTGGCAAAAGAAATCCTGTCTGCGGCCACTTCTGCAAGAATATTTGCCTCAGCGTCATCTGTTATTGTTTTGAAGTCGCTTTGGTCAATAGAGTCCCAACTGTTCTTAAATCTTTTGAATAATTGTATATCAGGACCACTAGATGGGGCAAGCGATTGATCCACTACACCTGACAACATAATTTCCATTATGTGGTGACGACAAGCAAACCAAAGCATATTTTTATCCATTTTGCGCTCCAAGAGAACGCATACTCCACTTCTTAAGCCGGTATTTACAGCAGTAGTGTCAAAACACAAACATTTTACTTTATCGCTCAAATTCCATGAATTTATAGCGTCGTAGACAGCCGACGCACAAGCTTCGCTTGTTCCACGTTCTAATTTTGGGACGGCGAGTAATTGATCGACTCCATGTCCTGATACCAAAATTGGCAGCCGATCTACAGTTTTGTGTCCAGTAATATCTTCTATAAGTTTACCGTCCCAATGAATTGTTAAAGACGAACTAGGTTTAAACTCGCTTTTGAGCGACTCTGCAACAGCTTTGCGATTTTTGACACGCTGCCGACGAATAGAAGATCTATTGACATTAAATTCTGATGGATCACAGCCTGCGCTTTTCAAAGTAGATGTCACGACCATAGTTGCTTTTCTGTCACTCAATTTAGAAACATCAAGACTGGAAGCTAATTGACTGTTAATAATATCTTTTCGAGCTCGTTTTTGAGGTGGTTGCATCTTCGTCAATTTTGATATAAATTCGGAGTCAGATGGAGTTTCTTCCCCACTTATTGTGGCAGACGATGACGAAATAAATGATAATGAAGACAATGAGCATTTTTCTGTTATAGACGAGATATCTTTGTTTTCACGCTCGCGCAATTTATCAAGCCGTTCTTTTTTCTCTTTTATTTTCTTACATTTGTTTAAACTTTTTCTGTCGACTGAACCAATCAAAAATTGGCGTCGATTTTGCCGCACTGCTAACAAAAACTGTTTATCTTCTTCTAAAGTCATAATATTTAAAGCATCACGATGAGCGATGTCAAATAAATCTTCTAACTTTTGTTGCCAGTTTTGTTCTTTTGTTTTCAATGCTTCTGAACGTTTTTTCTTGTTTTCTTTATTTTTTTTTAGATTCTGCCATTCTTTGAACAGCTTTTCAATTTTGCTGATGACATGTTTTTTTAATTGAATAGGTATGCCAGCTTTTTCCCACAAATTAATAACCCCACAAGCCGTCAAAGTCGCAGATTCACGAATACTTTTCTTTTCTTCATTTTTGTAGTAGAAAAAATATCGCAACACTTCGCCAATGGATGGTAAGGTTGATTGGCTTAATTCAGATAATAATTGACCGATAAGCCAAATCTCACTTTGATTTCTAGTAGTTATACTGAATCCGCTACTAGTAGACGCCATTGCAAATTGAAACACTTCACTGTAACTTTTACAAAAACAACACGTGCGCTCTTGTTGCTTAACAGAACTGAAGTGCGGGGCGATCGTAGTACAAATGAGGGGGTCGAGGAACGGAGAGGGGGGAGGGGGATTAGAAGGTATAGTCTATGCTAGTTTCACTCGCACGTAACATGTTATGTACCTAAATTTTAAATTAATGGAATCACCATTTAAGCTGTATTTGAACACTTTTTGTAAAAAATTGACAGCTGGTAGCGACCTCTAAATCTTAACAAAATCAAAAACAAAAAAACATTTATTTCGTATTTAGAGGTATATAATCAAATAAGAAAGTGCCCGGAGGATAATTCGAAAGTTGAAAAATAAGGACCACCCTACTCTGCATGTAGAAATATAAATGCATATCTGATTTTGGACAGAAACAATTTTTTGAGCCTGCTTTAAAGCCCCAAATACTTGTTTTTATGATTATTCTTATTCTTGGGAGTCCAATTGGATAGTTCTAAATGTAGTAATTTACATGGCTTCAACAGCCAGGAAGCCTTACTGGGCAACTTCCCTTAACATAAGTTTGTTCTATTCTTATCGACTGCTAAGGAGACATAGTTCAACAGCCCTCACGCGGGACGCCAAGGAACATGTTGCGGTCACTACATTAAATTAATGTTAGAATACCAGAACCGAATTGTTTTTATCAGCGTTTCGTGCCCGAAGGTTAACTAACGAAATGAAACCAAGGTAATCTCCGCTGTCAGTTCGTTATTCTGTCTGTCAGCAGGCCCTATCTCTTGAGCCGTAAAAGGTATTTCTATTGCCACTATAAAATTATAGTTATAGAAATATTATAAGAAACGTGATTTTTCGATATTTAAGCTTTAGTTATAGCTCTATTATAAAAACGCAATTCAAAGCGAGCAATGTTCACATTAATACATAATACTGAACCCATTTTTGTTTCTTTCAAAAAATTCATTAGGACTCGCATACGAAATGCGAGCCGAAATAAATTTGACCAATGTTATTTTTCAGTTGTTTTTGTTGTTGACCCTCCCAAGCTTTAGAAGTTATGTGCGTTCTGTAAAGACCAACCGTATTATCCCGAGGTCCAAAATCAGATACAAACATCCCATTTCAAGTTTGCTTGTATGACGGTCGAGGTTCAGTCAATAGTCTTAACCTAATCAGACAAACAATTATGGCAGACGTATTGCAGCTCGCCCCCAGTGCATTCTTCGTGAGACCAGCCTTTACACTCCAAGCATTGAACCCACTTCTCATTCGATCTGCTATTGGCATAAGGTTCGAGGCAGCACAAGCGAAAATAATCATTTTCTTCATCTTCTTCAGCATCATTTGCACTCTTCTTGTTAGTCTTTTTGGCTTTTTGTTACAACAACAAAAAAGCTTTTTAAAAACTTATAATCCTTACTTTGACACAAACCTTTAGGGATATATAATACTGCACTGAAAGCGTATAATATAATATGTCGCATCATGGGTGGCCGAGATGCGAAACATCGGGTCTTGGTCATGATCCGACATGGTTCTTGGTAGACGTGGGCGTAGCTTGGGTAGATACTCGAACGAAAGATGGATTTGATCGGATAATTTAATTTCACTGACGACTAACTAATAAACAAACACGTGCGTTGGTATAGAGCGTATGCCAAGGCTGCCTGAGGTAGAGTGCCGCCCCGCTCGGTCTTACCTCCCGCCCTCGCTGCTTCCCCTCCACCAACGATCGTGTCCAAGTGGTAGAGCACCACTTGCGTTTCGGGAAACGATAATATTTGACAACGTAAGCAATCCACGACAAATATATAAGCGTTTGAAGACTGTTTGGTTTGTTTACATTTGTAACAAAAAACGTTCGACTTGACGTTTGACTTTGACAGATCTGACTTTTGAGGGTTGGTGTTGGCACCCAAATGCACTATGCGGACTGTTGGCGTCACTTCCGTCTTCCATGTCTATCAATATTGATTTAATGGCATCTGCCGTTATTTCAATGCCGGAATGCTCAATCGCCATAATCATTGGCGCGAATTTTACATGTAATCCCGCAGAAAGCAATGAGCCGATCCATTCGTTGTTTATCTTAAATCCTGTATTATTCAATCTCTGACTCGTTTCAACTAATAACATAACACACTGAGCCATTGAATCGCAATTTTCACGAGGAATCGAAATAAGGTTTCGCAGGAGCCCAATTCTTCTCGTAAAGCCGGTGTCATCAAAAAACATTCTCTTCAATTTTAACCACAGTTCTTCCGCACATTTCGTTTTTTATATGCACGTACAGACTTGGATCGATGGTTAAAATAATCTTAGCTTTCGCTTTGGCGTCGTTTGCACTGCCTTCTTAGGTGATGCTTTCTTGCATTGCCACCAAAATTAAAAAATTCTCGACCGCAAACGCCCAATCTTCGTAGTTTTCTCGCCCTTTACTTATATAACTTTGTTATCGTCTTTTGCACTATTCACAATAATATTTTCGCGTGAGGCACATAACCGTAAAACAAGCGGATGCGTGACAACAAGTAAAGTTTTATTTTATAACAAGAGTGGCGCGAGTGTACATACCTTTTTTTAAAATTATATTCAATATAAGCCAAGACTTTGTTACTAATTTCTGCAAGTCAAGGAAGTTTTGTTCGCAAGGGACTTGTGGACGAAAAACCCGACACCGCCCTGGGACTATCACCCTCTCGAAAATAGAGCAGGTTACCGGATTTGAGAATTATCGTGTCCTCCCCCTGTCTTCGGACTTCAGATAATCCTACAATACTCCAACGTAACCCACTCAATTCCTCTTCCAGTTCGGTGACTTTCTCATCGGACCTCAGTGTACGCGTGTTGTATGTTGCCAGGTACAGTCGTTTTTTGGGGTAGCCGGATCCCTTCCGGAGATTCTTAGCACCCCTTGCCTCGCCATTGCCTTGACCGCTACCGGAGTCAAGGATAGCCGGGCACCAGGGGCCATTTTTTTGTTGTGTTATTCAATGGGGGGGGGGGGGTGGGGGTTGCCATAATCGCCACGCTTAGCAGGCGGGTTGGCGATCGCAGTGTAGTAGTTGAAATTCACAGAGAATGCTGCTGCCCATTCTGTGGTATGTCCCTTAGTCGCCTCTTACGACACCCATGAGAAGAGATGGGATGGTGTGATTCTTTACGTCCGAACACCATACGGACGAAGGTTTCATTTATTTTGGAGTATTCTGCTTTTCTCACTTTGCATGGCCCGGCTGGGAACAAAATAAATACGCGCCAAGCAAATAAAATTAGATTGCTACAGACTTACACACTTTCCGGGAAAACCGAACGGCCTTTGGCTGTACTGGAGGGTGTCCCAATTCTTTATTGGGTTTGGAGTTTACCAGCTACCTTGCGGAAACCTTTCTGCGGCCAGGCATCTTGAAATTAAATATTCTACTTATAGTATCTATTCAAATTAAGGTTAGGTACACAAAATTACATATTTTAAAAGTACCTATGTATTCCATGTTGTTACTTACCTTTAATTTGAGATTTTTCTTTCACAAAACACAACATTTCCTTTCGATACTACTTGCAGATATCGGCTAATTCGAAAGAATAATAAAATGTTCTCTAAAGTGCAGAATTATAACGCGCAACATGTGATTTTTAACTTTGCTGTATAATAGTCGATAAAAAAATAGAGCTGCGACTGTACTCACCTTATAAGCACCGTTAATTTTTCATAAGCACCGTAGTTTCATAGACACTTCATGTGATACATAATACCAAAGTTACGAAATTCTTATTTGACAACAGAGTTCGGTGTATAACTAATCGTTGACAGTTGTAGTTGCTAACTAAGTTAGCTAATAGCCCTTCTGATCTAGCCAGTGGTGAATTGGTGCCTTGATTTGCAGAGCCTTACAAAGTTAAAGCTGTGTTGCCTTATGACCCTTATGAAGTCACATAGGTCGACGGGCAAGAGAGCATATGAAGGTATTATCGCCCATGACAAGTTTAAATTGTGGCATGCAAGCCGTGAGACTGCATCCTATGAAGATATTCAATGATTCATGTGTTCTGTGAGGATATTGATGTTATGGCTGAACCTAAGAAGATTCAAAAATTGAAAATGTGTACACTGCCAGTATTCATTATCGCCGCCGGGGGCTCCTAGATGTAACCGCCGTCAGGGGCTGATGGTTACTAGAGCTGTAACCGCTGTCAGGGGCTGATGGTTACAAGAGCTGTAACCGCCGTCAGGGGCTGAGGGTTACAAGAGCTGTAACCGCCGGAAGGGGCTGATAGTTACTAGAGCTGTAACCGCCGGAAGGGGCTGATGGTTACTAGAGCTGTAACCGCCGTCAGGGGCTGATGGTTACAAGAGCTGTAACCGCCGTCAGGGGCTGATGGTTACAAGAGCTGTAACCGCCGTCAGGGGCTGAGGGTTACAAGAGCTGTAACCGCCGAAAGGGGCTGATGGTTACTAGAGCTGTAACCGCCGTCAGGGGCTGCTGGTTACAAGAGCTGTAACCGCCGTCAGGGGCTGATGGTTACAATAGCTGTAACCGCCGTCAGGGGCTGATGGTTACAAGAGCTGTAACCGCCGTCAGGGGCTGATTGTTACAAGAGCTGTAACCGCCGTCAGGGGCTGAGGGTTACAAGAGCTGTAACCGCCGTCAGGGGCTGAGGGTTACAAGAGCTGTAACCGCGGGAAGAGGCTGATGGTTACTAGAGCTGTAACCGCCGTCAGGGGCTGATGGTTACAAGAGCTGTAACCGCCGTCAGGGGCTGATGGTTACTAGAGCTGTAACCGCCGTCAGGGGCTGATGGTTACAATAGCTGTAACCGCCGTCAGGGGCTGAGGGTTACAAGAGCTGTAACCGCCGGAAGGGGCTGATGGTTACTAGAGCTGTAACCGCCGTCAGGGGCTGATGGTTACAAGAGCTGTAACCGCCGTCAGGGGCTGATGGTTACAAGAGCTGTAACCGCCGTCAGGGGCTGAGGGTTACAAGAGCTGTAACCGCCGAAAGGGGCTGATGGTTACTAGAGCTGTAACCGCAGTCAGGGGCTGCTGGTTACAAGAGCTGTAACCGCAGTCAGGGGCTGCTGGTTACAAGAGCTGTAACCGCCGTCAGGGGCTGATGGTTACAATAGCTGTAACCGCCGTCAGGGGCTGATGGTTACAATAGCTGTAACCGCCGTCAGGGGCTGATGGTTACAAGAGCTGTAACCGCCGTCAGGGGTTGATTGTTACAAGAGCTGTAACCGCCGTCAGGGGCTGAGGGTTACAAGAGCTGTAACCGCCGTCAGGGGCTGAGGGTTACAAGAGCTGTAACCGCGGGAAGGGGCTGACGGTTACTAGAGCTGTAACCGCCGTCAGGGGCTGAGGGTTACAAGAGCTGTAACTGCCGTAAGGGGCTAAGGGTTACTAAAGCTATAACCGCCGCTGGGGTTGAAGGTTGTAAAAAATTATGACTGGCCGGGCTGCGAGTTGCAAAAGTACTAATTGCCGTTAAACGCTTATGCACTTAACTGCTTTCAGGTACACTGCCGTCGTGGGCCAAGGGTTCTAACTGCCGAGTGGCGCATGGTATTAAGCTGATGATTTATTTTGGAAGTAATTGCCTTGAGGGGCTCACCAAGACTGCCGTTACGGGCTGATGACGAAACTAATTGCTGCTAGAGGCTTACGCACCTAACTGCCAATAAGGCTTATAAGTGTTCATGCCATAGTGGGTCAAATGTACTGATTGCCGAGTAGAGCATGGTAATGAAAACTGCTGAAATGGGAACGTGGCTTGGTATTAAGCTGATGATTTATTTTGGAAGTAATTGCCTTGAGGGCTTATCGAAACTGCCGTCAGGGCCTGTTATGTAATTACCGTATGGATTCATGAAAGCCTTGCTCCTTGCGGAGCCTTTGCTTGCTTTTCAGGGCTCTTTATCACCTCAACTGGCAAGGGATCGCTGTGCGAAGATTACACCTGCTGCTTGGGAACGTGTAGCAGGTTGCAGGGAACATTGAATTGAAGAATCACGGAATGCATGAGCTGTCGAGGATCCTTCGAGGACGAAGGATGGCAGGACGGCCGAACTGTTAGACTAAAAAGTCGATGACTATGCGCATCCCTAATGGCGTCGCGCATGATCGTCCCGGCACTAGCATCTTTGACATTCGAATATGGAATTGCGCGCCCTTTTCACTGTGTTATACTTTTGAATAGGTAGTTTGGAGTTGTAATTAAATGTATTATAAGTTAAAATGACGATTATCTCTATTAATACAAATTAATTATCATTTATTTATTATTAAATTCTTAAAACATTTTAAAGATACAAGTTCACAAAACTCGTTGACAATACGTCATTTGACATTTCACTAATAAATTACAAACAAATTCATATTACACGATAAGTACACACCTTCTATACTTGCTCCATGGTACACACAGATTGATTATTAAGTCTTTAAAAATAGTCTAAAGAAGTAAACTCATCAGTTCGTGACTTTGTGGTCTAATCAATCATTGTAGTACTTAGTCAATACAATACTTCTTAAATACTATATAACCTAACAATATGATGTGAAAAAATAAGATAGGTACCCTTTATTGTAACAGCTAGTATACTGAAAGGTTTGTCCAGATTTTACCCAGACTTCAACAAAATTTATAAATGTTTTCGTACATTTATGAACATTATAATGTGAAAAAAAAATAGGCACACATTATTGTAACAGTTAGTATACAGAAAGGCTTGTCCTGCTTTTAGCCAGACTTTAGCAAAATTTACAAATAATTATGTTGTGAAAAAACAAGATAGGTACACTTTATTGTAACAGCTAGTATACTAAAGGGTTTGTCCTGATTTTAGCCAAACTTTAGCAAAATTTACAAATGTTTAAAAATAGGTTTGTGCCTTACCTATCGTGGGTTTTATTTACACAATCAGATTTGTCCCGTAAGGTATTATCCACAATGCACAAACCCAGACTGATATCTGCACCGTAAGATATCATTCGCAATGCACAAACCCAGTCTGATATGTGTCCCGTAAGATATCATTCACAATGCACAAACCCAGACTGATATCGGTCAGATATCAATGCAGACGCCAAAAGGCGCTACCGTTTCGTCCCCGTTAGCCGTAACGCCCCCGATAACAGCAACGAAAGAAGTAGCAAACGAGATACGTCAAAACGTAACCCTCATGCGTGAGCCCCGGATCACCATCACATTCAAACGCAGTCGTAATCCACATCCACACCCTAAAAACGTTTACTATTTGCGCTTCCGTTTTCGCCCACGTATATCTACGCCTGGGAGCTCTGTTGCATAATGCCAAATTCTCCAACAGTCCCCAAAACAAAAATATGCGTCACACGTGATGCACCTTGAGTGAACGGCTTTGGATTTCTTCTGCCGTTGACAAATCACACATCTCTTTGTATTCTCACGTCCCATCAAGTGCTCTGACTCGTGCATGATATTTCGCCTCAGCCTCTCGTTTTCCACTGGTGCCTGACTGATCTCTATTGAACAGGGGCAATGCCGTTTAAGTAGAAATTCAGCAAGCGCATAGCGGAACTCACGATGCGTCACAGGCAATTTATCAGTTGTACGCTTTAGAGAACTTTGGTACATCACAAGCATACATAATGCGCTTGTGATGTACCTCACACTCAGAAGTTTTTTAACATTTTCATGTACCATTTCACGCCTCTTTTTCGCTCTTTGATAAATGGAGAGTTTTGGATCTTTGAGATCAACACCCCCCATGGATTTGTTGTAATCTTTTATACATACCGGTTTCTCCGTCGGTTTACCAGCCCTAGTTCCATAATAGATATTGGGTCTGTGATAGGTGGATATTATATTCACCATCTTGGAGTCCATCCATGCAACGATGGATACGTCTCCAAAGTGGCGAGATACATATAATAGTCCCCTTCTTCACTTCCTTCGACACCTTGAAGTCACTAGGGACGTTTCGACGGTTTACACGAAGGGTTCCTAAACAAAGCTCAAACTTAATTATCCATCACCACACAATGCCCCCGATGTTCAAGATCTTGCAATAGTTCAAGAACCACTTTCGTGTTCTTCCCCCCCAAATCGACGCCAAGTGATAGATCACCGTCAGAGCTGTCATCCTTGCCCGTGTAGATTTGGAACCTAGCCATATAGTCAGTGCGGGACTCAGATAGCTCATATGACTTGATTCCAAATCGCGCAGCCTTTGACCTTATTGTTTGGGCCCAGGATAAGCGGCCCTTGAATAAGGTCAAAGACTCGTCGATGCTGATGTCAGGTCCTAGGTTGTACAAGGCTTTGAACTTTTTTCCGAGATGTTCAATAATAGTTGTCAACTTACCCAGCCTTCGTGACACCCCTGCTGAAGAAGATACTCCAGATTGAGACAACTGCTGACTCTGGACAGCGACATTGTCTATAAAGTGAAGACAATTGAGGACCTTGCAGCTAAAGGGAGGCAAGTCCAAATTTCAAAACTGTTGGGTATTTAAAAAAAGGATTTTAAAAATTGATTGATGTACTTAGGGCGCTTTCAATTTAGACGGTTGGTGCCGGACTGCTGCCGCACGGTTGTTACGACCATAAGCCGTACTGCTGCCGAACGACAGCAGTACGACGTAAATCGTCTTATTTGAAGAGATACGCGGCTGCTGTCCGATCGAATTTTAGTCATTTCCATCGAAATCCAACTTTAGTCGGTGCCATGGACTCTGACGAGGAAGTGTTATTGTTAGTTCTCTTGCTTCGGCAGAAACATAAACGACGCCGTGTTAGGGCGTCGCCAATGTTTTCTTTAAAATATAAAACTGGTGATTTTTATACACTTTACCCTAGATTAAAAGAAAGCTCAGCTGATTTTTTGAACTATTTTCGAATGTCTAGAGAATGTTTCTATGAATTATATCACTTTGTTAAAAATGGAATACAACGTCAAGAAACTAAATTCAAAAATACTATATCCGCCGAAGAGAGACTTGTGATAACGATAAGGTAAGTAATATAAACACATTTAGTAATTTAATAAGTATTTATTGCTACTCTTAAACAGATCCGATAGAGATTTTGATGTTTTCTTTTTTGTTGATACGCACGCATTTATACTGTGTCACCTTCGCTAAAAAAATCTTCATATAAAGTAAAATTAGAATTCGTTGATGTATTAGACATAGGTGATTGTCGTTGTAACTCAGTAGACGGAGCATGAGCCTGACTACGATATTCGGAAGATTGACCTGTGTAGTAACCCTGTTGTTCATAATAATCAGCGGCATATGAACTTGACCCGACGTATTTTCTTATGATTCCAATTATCTCGTATTTAGCATCCATTTTGCGATGTTCCGGATTTTTTTTTAAATCATTTAATAATGACAACAAGAAATATCTATCGCCGTCTTCAAAATTGTCTGCATTTGCATTGTTTTTGTTTTACATTCTTTCAGCAAGAAGTTTTAAAATCTTATTAGTCTCATCGTTGCTCGAAGATGCTTTTTTAATTTTTGATGACGATGCTATTACAGAAGAATCGGTTTCAGGAGAATCAGATTGCTCGTTGGTACCAGAGTTGGAAGGTTTTGATTTATAAAGATTAGACAGAAACTGAAGCCGATCAAAATATACGTACCTCCGATGATTTTTTCCAACAGATCCACTTTTTAACTGTCGTTGCTTATTCAACTCTCGTGAATAGGAATCCCTAATATTTCTCCATTTTTTTTTAACAAACAAGGCTAAAAAAAAAATTTCTGTTATTATTTTCAGATATTTATCAACTGGCTGTACTATGACTGATCTGCATCACTCTTACCAACATGGCGTCTCAACCAAGGCTCGGAACCGGTTTAAAAAATACCGGTTAGCACCGGTTTATTTCGGTTTTCCTCCGAACTTTTCTGAAGAACGTGAACGTTTTAAGAACTTTATTTTAACCTAAATTAACCGGTTTATTCGGCGAACGGCAAGTCGGTAAACGCGTTGCAATTTGTATGGATGCCGCGCTGAATAAAATCTGAACTGCGCGGGTCGTTTCTTTATTGTGCGTCCGTATTAACCGGTTTTTAGTGCTCTAAACCGTTTAATCCGAAAAAACCTTTATATAAATACTCTTCCAAATACCGGTTTAAAAAAACCGGTATATGCGAACGAAACCTAATGTAAAAGGTTTTGCGTCTAGTACATAATAACGGTTTGAAAATTTAACCGGTATCCGAGCCTTGGTCTCAACAATTAGTGGAATTCAAGGCTCTGATACCGGTTAAATTTTCAAACCGTTATTATGTACTTGACGCAAAACCTTTTACATTAGGTTTCGTTCGCATATACCGGTTTTTTTAAACCGATATTTGGAAGAGTATTTATATAAAGGTTTTTTTCGGATTAAACGGTTTAGAGCAATAAAAACCGGTTAAAACGGTCGCACAATAAAGAAACGACGCGCGCAGTTCAGATTTTATTCAGTAGTAAGAATTGTTTTGTTTTGGGTCGGACGTTTCTGTCAGTGCATCAATAAGCTACGCTGCAAAAACATGAAAAAAATGAGTAAGTATGTCGGTAAACGCGTTGCAAGTTGCAACGCGTTTACCGACATGCCGTTCGCCGAAGAAACCGGTTAATTTAGGTTAAAATAAAGTTCTTAAAACGTTCACGTTCTTAAGAAAAGTTCGTTGGATAACCTAAATAAACCGGTGTTAACCGATATTTTTTAAACCGGTTCCGAGCCTTGGTGGAATTATTAAAGATACATGTCAAGAGATATACAAAGTTTTGAAAGATATCTGTATACCTGATCTTAAAAAGGAGGATTGGTTACAAATAGCTCAAGGGTTTGAAACAAAAGCAAATTTTCCTAATTGCTTGGGAGCTATACACGGCAAACATGTGAGAATAATAAAACCGACAAGAAGTGGATCGTTGTATTACAACTATAAGCATTTCTTTTCTATTGTTTTGTTGGCTATTTGCGATTCTAATTATAAATTTATTTATATTGATATCGGTTCCTATGGGAAGGCTTCAGATTCACAAATATTTCGGAGCAGTAGTTTTTTTAACAAGCTTTAAAACAATAATTTAGATATACCAAGTCCTGCACCAATACAAGACAATGGGCCACCACTACCTTTTATTTTTGTTGGCGACGAAGCATTTTCCGTCAGCAATTTCATACAACGGCCATTTAGTGGAAACTTTTTGGAGGGGAAAAAAAAATTTTTAACTACCGCCTGTCACGTGCACATTGAGTGTACATTTGGTTTTATGACAAATAAATGGCGAATATTACATCGGCCATTAAATGTGGAAATATCGTTTGCAACAGATATTGCTAAGGCTATTTGTGTTTTACATAACTTTGTTCAACGCGAAAATACCACTATGCATGGTCAACCAATTCGAGTTAGGCCAGTTCAGCCACAAAGTTATCAGAATTTGTCAGCCACAACAGTCCGCGATATATTTACGGACTATTTTGTTAGCCCAAGAGGACAAGTATCGTGGCAAAACAGTAAAATATAAATAATACTAATTGATTACATTATAATATAATAAACTGTTTATTGTTGTTCTGTCTCTGTCTTCTGTATTTAAATCATCCATAATTAGGTAGGTATGCACAAAAACTTCTAAGAAACACGATGCGTTCACAGCACTAGTGAACAACGACTGAGACAGGTTGTTGCCGTTCCGCCAACGGACGTGCGCCGCACTGCTGTCGCACGACTTTGCGTCGAGACATTTTGTATGAAAAATCATAACCGCCCGTGCGCAGTACGATACCCGGACTGCAGCACGCCGGCACCAATCGTCTAAATTGAAAGCGCCCTTATGTCTTATCGTTATATGGCATTATATAATATGAACATACATACACATTTTATTCAAGATTTAAGGCAATTGAAGAAGTAATAGAATTACTACGATTTTTTAAAGTTTGGATCTGCCTCCGTTTTGCACCAAGATTGAAGAAAAATACTACGCTATTTTGTATTAAGGATAATAAAACAGGTAAACACGGTTATTTTTTTATTTCAAGAATTAGTAATCAGTCCACAAAGAATTAAACAATCAAAAGAAATACAAAAACGAATGAGTGCTGAACAAAAAAAAAAATTAAAGGTTAACTTCAGCTTGATCATCGTCGTCTTCGCTAGAAATATCATCTGTTGGTCCGACAGCTCCACTTTTAAGGGCCCTGTAGAAATATAGTTTATTTGGTGGAACATAGTTCTTTACCAACTGCATAACATCGTTGTATTTAGCCTTTTTCAACGGCAATGCATGATCATACAGCGGTTTCTGAGGCAGAACTGATAGTTGGGCTTGAGCATTTCTCATTATAGGAAAATAATCAAATACTGGCGTTCCCGTTGTAACACTGACTGCAATAGTTTCAATGTGGTCTTTACTATATTCAAAAATACTATATTGAGATATTTTGAATCGAATCTTCTCTGTATTTGTTATTACTTTTTCGAAATGACTCTCATAATGTTGGCTGAAGTATCATATTTTGACTTGCATTTACAACTTTAAAATTTTTAGATGCTTGCGTAATACAATCGGCATATTCAGAAGTCGTAAATATGTAATCTTTCCTTCTATTAAACTTTTCTATTACGCCGAAACACCGATCACACGGTAAGAACACTGTGTCCTGGTTCTGGAAATCGATAAACAATCTTCTCAAAAGATGAACACCGCATAAGCGTATATAGATACTGAACTAAAGTCGAGTTCTTATTTTGTGCTGCTGCGTTATCAGAAAATAAATACAGTACTTTAACTGTGCTTGGTAAAATGTCATTTATGTAGTGATTTCTAAAAGATATGACTTCGTTTGGTGATTTTCGGCCTATGGTTTTGTCATATAAATAAAAGTGAGCAATCCCTGTTTTTGCTGAATGAATACAAAAATTATATGCCCAAAGTTGACGTTTGTAAAATGCTTCACCTGCTGGAATTTTAGGTAATGGCATATTCTGCTGATAATCAAATGTTAATACTTCGCATTCTTCATTATTAAGAGCAAGTTGACTCTTCTCTTTTAAATCAACAAAAAAAGTGTCGGCCTTGGCTTGATGAAAACTCTTCTCTATCTGTATTTGTTGGGTTTCATCGCTATCCAATGTCTTATCTTTTAGTTTGTTACTCAGCATGTCGCACTTCTTGCAAGTATCTGAACGAGGTGACCCAAAACTGTATTTAAAATTTTGTTTAAAGTATCTGTAGTAAAAATCAAATGATACTATAGGCTTAGCAGATGCTTCAAGACCTTCAGATGCTCATGCTTTTTCAAATATAACTCATACATTTTTTTAATGTTCAACTCTGGAGACAGATAATAACGTGAGCCTTTATTTCTACTGTAGTGTGGGACTCGCGACGTGGGAAACTTCTAATATGAGAGTCAACTTTAGAAACCCATTCACTTGGAATACGATTTGGTCTATTTTGATGTTTTCCACGATTAGACTGAGCTGGTGTAGTTACAGTAGGATCCCGATACTCTTTAGCAACATTGTCTACACGCTTTTTGGATATTCCATGGATAGATGCAAAGCCATTTCTGCTAACTTGTATATTTCTATTTCCTAATTTAATATAATATTTGTGTGAACAACTCCGTTTCTTCCCCGTACCAGTTTTAGATCTTTCCTTTTCAACATTCTCAGTTTTAATTAAACCGCTTAAGTATACGTTTTGCACATAGGTTTCTTCCAATTTTAATAAATTGGAAAATTTTAATAAATTTTCCAATATTAGTTTCCAATCTTCTTCATTAATTTGAACAAAACACTTATACTTCTTACAACAACAATCCGGTCCAGTTTTTCTTTCGCCTATTTCACGGCCTTTATAGTTTAAATAGCCCTTTCCAAGTAGCAATAGACTTCTTTATTACATTCCGTTTCCATTGTGATGGATTCGCGGATTTTCATTTCTTTGGCGCTATGCTACTCGTCGATGGGCATGGATTATCTGTATTAAATTCATCCAAAATATTCATACCTTTATCGTTCGCCTCATTAGTTTGGTTTTGAAATGTCAACAAACCAACATCGCTTCCATCATCATCTGAACTGGTTGAACATGACTCGTAGACAGGTAGACCAAGGTCGATAATTTTTGAAACGAAATAAAATCATAGTAGTATGAAACACACTGGAAACGAAAGAGAATATAACAAAAATGAAAGGAAAAATAAATTACGGGCGATCTAAGGTCGGGAAAAGGATGGGTGTGCATTTTTAAGGGTAAAAACAGTTTATCTCGATTTCCGACAAAACTACAAGTTCTATGTAAAAAAATTAAATTGCAAAGTTGTAGATAATAAAAAGATCTACAACTTTTGTATTTACACTTTTTTCACATAACCTCAAAATGTATGTGAAAAATTCAAATAACTAAGTTTTTGGTTTTTTATTTTTATCTTTTACAAAAATTATTCTTTTTCCACGAAATTAAATGAAAACTTACCTTTTTATGTCTCAGATATACTGTAATTTTTTTGATTTAAAATGTTTGTTTTTACACCTTCATTTTGACTTAATTCATGAATCCCCAAGCGACCACCGGTGGCCGCGCATCTATTGTCTTACTATTGTGTCTCTAATTGACGGTATCTGAAGGGTTAATATCGAAAAAAACCCTAATTTTCAATCTAAAATCCTCACGTCAAAATTTCTCCTTTTTCAATAATTTCGCTAGGTTTTTTGTTCGTTAAAATCTCTAGTTTCTGATGGTGTAAAAAAAGTATCATTATTATGGAAAAACTTGTCAGAAAAAGCTAAAAACTCGAATCCAAAAATTCTTTTTCATAATCATTACCTATATACTATACATTATGTTATTAACTGATTTGACTGTTGATTATAGTAGTATATTTGGGTTCAGATTATTTTTTATGAACGTAACATGCAAATTAATGTTTTTCGAGTAATTAAAATGTAAATTTTATTAAAAAATTCAAAATTGTATATAGGTAATGATTATGAAAAAGGATTTTTGGATTCAAGTTTTTTGGCTTTTTCTGAGAAATTTACCATAATAATGATACTTTTTTTTTACACCATCAGAAACTAGAGATTTTAACGAACAAAAAACCTAGCGCAATTATTAAAAAAAGAGATATTTTGACGTGAGAATTTTCGATTGAAAATTATGGTTCTTTTTCGATATTAAGTCAAAATGAAGGTGAAAAAACAAACATTTTGAATTAAAAAAAATACAGTGTGTCTAGGACATAAAAAGGTAAGTTTCCATTTAATTTCGTGGAAAAAAAAATATTTTTGTAAAATATAAAAATAAAAAACCAAAAACTTAGTTATTTGAATTTTTCACATACATTTTGAGGTTATGTGAAAAAAGTGTAAATACTTAAAAACGCACACCCATCCTTTTCCCGACCTCAGATCGCCCGTAATTTATTTTTCCTTTCGTTTTTGTTGTATTCTCTTCCTTTTCCAATAGGTTTCATCCTACTATGATTTTATTTCACTTTTTACCATTAACAACGGCTTCAGCACTAGTCTAAGGCGGCTGGTAAATATCTGACGAGCCGCTACTAAACGGTTCAGTGTCACTCATTTTAATACACACTTAACGTATCAAACTTAAAACAATTATTTAAAAGAATAATACGCATGTCCTTTCGGGCCGAGCACAAAACGTGCACTGACTTGTTTACAAATGATGTAATAATATCATTTGTTGCAAGAAGGAGGCAAGTCCGGACCTGCTCCCTTCTTGCACCAAACAGAATAAGGTAGCAGATCCAAATTTTGTTACAGCGCGCTTGTTTGTCGTTGGATTTGCCTCCTAAATGCACAAAACCATAGCTAATTTTTTTTTTTTAAATGTAGGTGAAAAAAAAGGTAACGGTTAAAATTTGGATCTGCCCCTCTTTTGCTGCAAGGTCCTCAATTATTCAACAGAGTATACCGATTAAAGGATATAATACTTTTGAACCCCGGTAATTGGAAAACTTCGTCTGATGTCCAATATTCAGTTATCGACGTACGTGTGTCGATAGCAATATACAACAACATCGCGAAAAATACCATTATTTCGTCAGCATTAGTGTCAGTCCACGAATAAAGGCGAGATGCTGGTTTCAAAATCCCTGCTGATTTTCGGATAGGCATATCGGTTAGTTGGTGACGACGTCTGAGAAAGTGCGAGGAACGTGCGGGAAGTTCCTGGCGGCGAAAGGTGGCAATTTTGCTTGCCAAAACAGGTATCACCTGGCTTCCTTGCCCGACGCGGCGCCGACTAGCAGTGACTGGCTGTGTCCGGAGTGCAAAAATAAGTTGCCCAGCGGGAGCAGCGGCGGAGTTGGGGCGCGGGCGACGGATCGTAGTGCGCTTGAAGCGTCGCACTTTGTGCGATGAGCTGCTATGGAGCGCACGTGTCCGCCGTGGATCCACTGCGGACTTTGGCCTTCCTGCGCCTCCGCGACGCTTCTACTTGAATGAACGGCTCTCCAAAGGTAACAAAAATCTTCTCTATCGGCTGCGTGAGGCTGGCAGTAGTCTCGGGTAGCGATACACTTGGAAAAAGTCTGGTCGTATCCTGGCCAAGCAGGGAGACGGAAAGCCTACCTTCTGCATCCGTACGGAGAAGGACCTTTCACGTGTTTTTGGCCAGGGGCTGTCTGCTGAGGCCAATATTTAGTTTAGTGGTTGAAAAACATTTCAACATAGGCACTAGAATTTTAAACTCTAGTGAATTACAATTGGCTTTCTGTGTTTTTTTTTGTGTTTTCAAATTTGTGTTTGCACTGTGTGGGGTCGGAACGGTTCCTGTCTCAGTGCTTGGTGGTTTCATTCTGGAGCCCAGCTACTCTTACATCAATCATATATATACTCAACTACTTATTTATACAACTTCGTCCTATCACTTCGCTACGTCACTGTACACTACTTAAAATATCTTATATGTTACAACTATCATTGGAATCTTCATATATCATTTATGTACTTATACTTATAAATTATTCTATATTTTACGCTACACTCTACACCATTGTTTCCCAAACTTGTCGGGATACCCATCTACAAGAAAGTTCAACGGTCGCGGCCCACCTTGTGTCATGAAGACAAAAAAGCAGCGGTATGTTGCTGCCGCAGCATTTACCTGTTAATTCTTATCATTCCACCATATCATCATCGTCAGCCTACTGACGTTCACTGCTGAATTTGGGCCTTTCCTAAAACTCGTCGCCACACCCAATTCAATTAAGAAAAAATAAACTTCCAGATGTAATATATATTTTTTAATTAATAAAATTATTTGATATGATATTTCAATAAGAATAAGAGGGATGAATTTGTTTTCTATTTTTTTCCATTACAGCTTTAGCGTCGACATCGATTTTAGTTTTAATCGCAATGAGTTCGATACGTCCAATCTATTTCGGTATTTAGTTTTTATATTAACCAAGGCTGAAAAACCCACTTCACATAAATATGAGGTAGTGAAGGGGAAGAGGACTTTCATTACTTCGTCAAACAGGTAAGGATGGCTGTCAGCAACTGACAGCCAGAATTTCGTCAATCGCTTGCGATTAAAAGTATTTTTCAGTGAGGTATCTTCTGATAAATCGATAAGCTCTTCACTTGCTTTTGTTGACATTTCAGTTGGTTTTTGTCTCGAAATGGGTTACAAATCCAGTTCTTCGTGTCGAACTTCCTCATCTCTTCCCCGAAGTAGGCATCAAAGTTATTTTTCACCTGTTTTAAATGAGTGGAAATCGCAGACACTACATTGACACCTGGATGTACTTCGTTTTCTAAAGTTTCAAATGTTTCGAAACAATCGTACTTGCCTTCCTCGATACATCTCTGCCATAGCAGAAGTTTTTTCATGAACTCTCGAATTTTATCGTGCACTGCAAACATATCTGATCCGTCTGATCCCTGCAGATACAAATTGGGTTCGTTTAATTTTGAGAAAATGTCCGCTAAGTATGTGAGTTTGAGGATGAATTCTTCGTTCAGGAGAGATTCAAGATATTCCTTTTTTTCTTGCAGGTAAACTGTGATTTCATTGCAAAATTTACTTTTCCTCTGGATAGCCAACGTACCTCTGTATGCAGAAGAAGAGATTTATGGAGACTACCCATTTCTTCACACAGCTTTTGAAATAAACGTGATTGTAAGGGTTTTGCTTTGATATAATTTACAATTTTCACAGCGGTTTTTAATACTGTTTTGAAATTGTCAGGCAATGCTTTAGAAACCAGTGCTTCTCTATGAAGGCTACAATGTGTCCACAAAGCACTGAGACTTCGTTTAAGAATCCTCGTGACCACACTGCTATTTTTGCCGCACATAGCTCGAGCTCCATCAGTATATATACCGACACAGTTATTCCATTCCAAACCGTTTTTCTTTTGTATAAGAATCAATTTCTTTGAAAATTTCTTCGGCCGTTCCACGAATAATTTTTTCTAGAATTGAAGGATCTTTCTTGAGGGGGATGCAAACACAAAAACGACAATCAGACAATCGCGTCGTATTTGTAACGAAATTGTCTTCACACAATTTCTCCTCAGGCATATAAGAATTGGAAGACTTCGCATTCACCTCCTCTAATTGCCAAAACTTTGTCAATTCTGACTTAAGTTTTTCCCAGTCACTATCGCTGTCGGAAATCATTTTAGACATATTGCATTTTACGTCATTCAGCAGCAGTGAGATATTATTCTGAGTAATTGGACCGGAAACTATCCATCCTAAACGGGTTTCACATAATATTGGTTTCCCGGTACCTAACTTTAGTCTTCGAGATCCCAATAAATCCCAAAAAACATCAGCGCCGATTAAAATATCAACATCGGTAGGGTTATAAAAAGTAGGATTAGCTAAAGTAATATTCGAGGGTAAGTCGAAATCTACTCGTAATGTACGTAAGAACAAAACAATTTAGTTCGAATACAAAGCTATCATCTAATGGCGTACCCTTAACCCGATATATTTTACCTACGTGCGAAGTGACTTTATTGATTCCAAGGATTGCTTTATCTACTTGGCTAGTTATTAAGTTAAGTTTATTGCACAACCTATCTGTTATGAATGAAGACGTGCTACCGCTATCGACCACCGCCCGAGTGAGAAGCACACACCCATTGTGGTCTCTCAGTTTGATCAAAGCGGTCGATAACAACACATCTCGTTGCGTATGACCACACGGCGATGCAATGTTTGCAGATAAAGCCACGTTATTCGTTTCAGTTGTAGTAGACAAGTTATTCATCGAATTATCACTAGTTGTATTCGATACAGTGCCCTTAAAATCTACGTGAACTAGTGTGTTATGTCTACGTTTGCATATTTTGCAGCCTGGTTTTTTTACATTTGCTAGCGTAGTGCCCCGAACGAAAACAGTTATAACTAGGTAGTGATTTGAGACGGTCGTCGTTACTTAATACGAGAAACTGCGGACAATTATTTAAAATGTGATCGTTGTTATTACATTTAGGACATGGTTTAGAAGCTGAGTCAGTGCTAGAATTGATAGGAGATTGTGCTATCATTGACTTGATCTTAGGACCTGATTTGCCTGGTGATTGCGAATTATTATTGCGGGCGAGTTCCAGGGTCTCGATGAGGTCGGCTCGATTGCGTAAGAATTGCATAAATGCGTTAAACGTGATTAAACCTCCCTTGTCTATCCTACCTTTGCATTCCTCCCACTCACGATAGGTTTTTTGATCAAGTTTTCGTGTGAAAATGTAGATTAAAAGTGAATCCCAGTGTTTCACGGGCTCCCCTAATGACTCTAAAGCTCGTAAATCTTTATTTAACTGATCGATTAAATTCTTTATGGTAACAGAAGATTCTTTTGTGATTGATTCGATAGTAAATAATGAACACATATGGTTCTGAACCAGTAATCTTTTGTAGTCAAACCGATCACATAACAACGACCATGCCACAGAGTAATTACTTGAAGAGAACTCAATGGATTTGATAACTGTAGCAGCTGTTTCCTCAAGTGATGTCTCAAGTAGTAAAACTTATTGATTCCGTCTATGTCATCATTACAATGAATTAGGCTAGTAAAGGTGTCGCGGAATTCAAGCCAATTACAATATAATTCGCTAAACTTTGGTAACTGAATCGTTGGCAATTTAACCGGCTTGTTTATGCTAACACGAGTACTTTTACAACTCTGCATCGATTTATTATCTTTATTGTAGTCAGTCAGAATATTCTGAGCTCTGGATAAGGATTTATAATAAACAGACTCAAACTCGGAACGCTGAGAATATTGTAAATTGATGTAGTCAACAATGCATTCTAGACGTAACTGAACTTCATCATACTGCTTATACAATGACTCGATCTTACCCATGCGCAACTGCAACTCAGACACATCACAGCTAGATAGCTCCTTGTCCTTGAGTGAGTCCAGGAAATTGAGGAGACTGGTCAAGCGACCTTTGAAACTGCCTCGCTTCTTAATTAAATCCCTTTCCTCAGACATTCTGGGAGACACGAGTGTTGTCAACCTGGAATTGATACAGGAATACAGTAGATAAACCAACAATATATATATATAATTTAAATATACGCCTAGCTGTATTCTATTCTACAAGTGAAAATCAGTCTTTATTCTTATTCTTCATAATAATCGCTGACCTTCTTATGATCATATTTTATCCGGCTCGAAGGACCATGTGCGAGATTGGGATATTTCTTGAATGAAATTATACTCGTAGATTCGATGCAAATTAATTTTAAATATACTTTATTGTTAATAGAATGAAGATTTTTTACAAGGGGGCTGCCAAAAAAAGTCATAAAAAAGTGTCACGTAATGCATAGATTATAGCTATCATACTTCTTGCTGTGGATTTACGCAGACGCTCCAACACTCATGTTTAGATTTTCGAGCGAAACCGGAGTCGCCTGAAATAAATAGGAATTTAACTTAATTTTACAATAATAAAAATACCTGAATTTATTATTAATATTCCTCGCCGGAGGCCGCAATTGCTTTATTGAAAGAAAACGTGCCAGGCTGTCCGGTTGAATTTCAATTCAAACATATAAACCCTATGACACTCATAAAGGCTTTCCGGCAAATAAAAATAAAATTAACCGAGCACCTATGGGGAATGTCTGTTATAGTTTGTACATCTATAATCGAGACCGTATCACCATACTTAGCTTTAATTTTTAATTTGTGTGTGGACCAAGGAGACTTTCCAGATGTAATGAAATTCAGTAAAGTTATACCTCTTTTTAAATCCGGTGACTATAATGACACCAATAATTATAGACTTGTTTCCGTGTTACCGGTTTTCAGTAAGGTCTTTGAAAAAGTTATGCTCAATCAAATGCTTATTCATTTTAACACTAATAAAATCTTACACGAACAGCAGTATGGTTTCACCAAAGGACGTTGTACGACTGATGCTGGTGTCTCCTTATTAAAACACATATTTGCAGCGTGGGAGGAAGCCCAAGATGCTATTGGAATCTTCTGTGACCTCTCAAAGGCTTTTGATTGTGTTAATCATGAAACCTTACTTTTAAAGCTAGAACATTACGGATTAGGTAAACTTGCACTAAGCCTAGTGAAATCTTATTTAAATGACAGGCAACAGCAAGTTCAAATAAATGGTGTAAATTCATGGGGCTTGAAAACAAAAATGGGGGTACCACAGGGCTCTATATTGGGTCCTTTCCTCTTTCTGGTGTATATAAATGATCTACCGCATTTATTGAAAAAGCAACCATATATAGTATTGTTTGCTGACGATACGTCCTTAATATTTAAGATCAATAGACGTTCCACACGTATTGATGACGTAAACAACGCTCTACAGCAGGTCCAAAACTGGTTTGCTGTTAATGATTTAGTACTAAATGGAAAAAAAACGAAGTGCATAAGATTTGCGTTACCGAATGTTAAAAGTAATGACTTGGAAATAATATTGAACGAAGGACGGCTTAGTTCAGAAGCATATGCTGTTAGAAAAATTCGTCAATTTACTGATGTACATACCGCGAGGCTGGTCTATTTTAGTTACTTTTATAGTATCATGTCTTAAGAGGGTCCTTCTCCACTCGCTTATCGTAAACATCGAAAATGGTTTAAAAGCTTGTTACTTCATTTAATGCAATCCAACGCGAGGTTTGACGAAAAGGCAACGCAAAAAAAGAGAGATAACGCCTGGAAACTCTATTAGTATTCGGTAATTCCGAGATTTACTCGAAAATTACACAAAACTTGCTCCAGGAAATAGCTGTTTTTTTTAAACCCTTAAAAGTTTTTGGAAAAGTTGTCGTCATTTAGAATCTTAATAAAATTTGCAAGGTCTTTAGAGGATTACTTTTTTGACTTTTTAATTTTTAGGCAAATTATGAAGTGTCAAAGTTTATACAAAATAGGACATTTTCAGAGGTTTTTACTGGATTAGTTTTACACAAATTTAGAAATTGGCTTCTTTAGAAACCTAGATAATATCCACAAGATACTGTGTTTCCAGAATATCTAATGAAAAATGTGTAATAACGTCATAATTAGTTATGAGCGGTTGTATGAAAAACAGTAAAAATGTGAGCCATGATGCACCACCTTAAGGTATTTTGCTATGGGGACGGGCTGCAGACATAGAGTCTATTTTTATTCTGCAGAAAAGAGCTATCAGAGCCATATACAATCTTCGCAGGCGCGATTCTCTTAGAGAATTATTTAAAGATATAAACATCATGACGGTACCTTGTCAATACATTTATGAAAATATAAAGTATGTCCGGAAAAATATTCATCTTTTTACTAAAATAAGTGATAGGCACAATTTTAATACTAGAAATAAGGACAAGTTAGATCAACCTCGATTCAGGTTAGCTAAAGTAGCTAGCTCTTTTATGGGGTACTGTGTAAAATTTTATAATAAAATTCCACTAGAAATTCTCTAATTAAACGAGTCAAAATTTAAAACATGCATTAAACGCACACTATGTAGACAAGCATATTTAAATTGGAAGATTATCTCCTTGATAAAAATGCTTGGCTAAATGCCGGTCCTGCTCCACAGCCACATACATTTGTAGCTACAAATTAGTCTTTATATATATTGGAAGAGATGCTGCTGCCCTTTTTAACCGACTTCGAAAAGGAGGAGTTTCTATGTTCGGCTGAATGTATGTTTTTGTACATACATACAAAAAAAAAAACATACATTTCACCGATATTTCGGTCAGTTGTAGACCGATTTTGAAATTTTTTTGTTTTTTGAAAGGTTATGCTTCCAAGTTGGTCCCATAGAAATATTGTTATGATCTTATCATGAACTTCGAAGATATGGAACAGAACTCCTCATAGAATCATATCAGAATTGTCGTAACAAGTAAAATTGCTTTGTTTATAAGTGTAGTCGATGACTGACTGAAAGAAAAGGGGGAGGGGATGTATCGAACTGATCTGATGATAAAACCGAATTCATGTAATATAACCAGATTTGGGATTATTAGAATCGTTATGAGATGCACTCTGCTGTGGTGCTACCATAACTAAAAAGTGAAAAATTAAACCGACTAAAAAAAGTACAAAATAATTTTAACTTCGGAAGTCGGTGTGTTTCTTTAATAGATGGTTTAATTTTTTTTTTGTAAAAAGTTTTTTATCGTATTATTGTTTTCACTGTTTAATTTTTATTTCAATAGGGCTTAGGATTGTTTACATGTTATGGTTTGAAAATAATGGCATTGTATAATGTAGAAGCACTTTTTTTTCAAATTTGTGAATGTGAAGTACCATGGAGCATTGTTGGCGATGAAATTAAACTTGAACTATTTGATTTAATTATATTAGGTACTTTACAACTGTTTGTTGTCTAAAACTAAATTTTACAATGACGCGTGCGTGAGCCGCACTGATACGTAATAACGTGTGTCGCTAGTAGTGTTTGTTGCGCTACTGGCGCGGGCGAGGGCGATGGAGACCGCTCGACGCGCCGCTGCCCGCGCACCCCTCTCTCCGCCTCGCGCTCGCTTGAAGGCGGGCGACAGGTTGTGACTTGTACACGCTTAAGCGTGTACATCCTCCGCGGCATTGAAAGGATGTTTATCTCCTTTCAAAATCTTGAGGTCCTGAAGTCCTCAGCAGGACTGTCCCTTTGGTGGTGTATATGTCTGTCACTCTACAGACTCCATCTGGACCCGGAAATACATGAGATACTCTCCCCATCTTCCAGTGCAGGGGCATCACATTATCTTCTTTTATTATGACCATGTCCCCAACCTTGATAGGGGATTGCTGCTTTCTCCACTTGGCTCTATTTTGCAGTTCCGCCATATATTCCAAACGCCATCTTTTTCAAAACTGCTGCCGAGCTTGCTCTATTTTCTGGTATCTGTTGGGTCTGGTTAAGTCAACAGTCAATGACGGTGTTGATACTAATGGACGACCAATCAGAAAGTGCCCAGGAGTCAAAGGATTAAGGTCAGTAGGATCAGAACTGAGTGGGGAAATTGGACGAGAAGTAAGTGTGGCCTCTATTTGCGTAAAAAGTGTCGCTAACTCTTCAAAGGTGAGGGAGGCATTGCCAGCTACGCGTTTGAACAAAGACTGTGGATTTAACTCCAGCCTCCCAAATTCCACCAAAATGTGGAGAATAGGCTGGGCTGAATATGAACCTAATCTCTTCAGTCGCTGCGTAGTCTGAAACTGAGCTAGACCGGATAACCCTTTTTAACTCATTGTTGGCTCCTACAAAATTTGTGCCGTTATCGTAATAGATCGCATAGGGATTACCGCGCCGCGATATGAACCTGCGCAAGCATGATAAGAAGGCTTCTGTTGTCAGATCACTGACCACTTCTAAATGTAGAGCTTTAGTAGCTAAACAAACAAATATGCATAGATAAGCTTGTGACTCGGCTACCTCTACCTTTTTTTGATGCAATCATGAAAGGACCTGCAAAATCAATTCCACATGAATTACTCGTAAAAGGAAAATCTGTACTGACCCTGACAGCAGGTAAGTCACCCATAATAGGTTGAACGGTTTGACCTCTAAAGCGGGTACAAACAATACATTTCTTGGTAATGGACCGAGCTAAGTTTCTACCACCAAGTGGCCAAAATTTTTCCCGAACTGACGCTAATAGCAGTCGTGGCCCTGAGTGAAATAATCTTAAATGTTCATATTCCATGATCAACTTAGTTAAATGATGTTTAGCATCTAGCAAGATAGGGTGCTTCTTATCATATTGAGATTCAGACTGACTTAATCTACCTCGTACCCTAATCAAACTTTCTGAATCCATAAAGGGGTTCAGAGGTAATGACTTGCTTTTATGATTTAAATTTAAGTATATTATTTTTAATACAAGATACTTCCTTAGGAAAAGATTCAGCTTGACTAAACTTAAGCAGCATTTTTAAAGGCTGATTAAGCTCATCAGCATTCAACGGCCCTGTAAGTTTAGAATTATTTTTATTACAATAATTAAGAAAACGTAAAACATAAGAATATATTCTTTTGAATTTTAAATAATTAGAATTATTTTCAAATTGAATAAACGAATGAGTTTTACCTAAGTCAGCCTTTACAGTGTGCAATATTTTAATCTCAGGTAAGTTATCAGTAGATATGGTGTGAAACTTAACAGGCCATTCTGCATAACCTTTGTTCAGAAACAAAGGACCTTCCCACCACAAAGAATATGACTGCAGATGTTGCGGGTCAATGCCCCTAGAGGCAAGATCTGCAGGATTGTCTTTGGTTGGAACATGGTTCCATTTAAAACCTTTAGTTAAATCATTAATTTTATTAACTCTATTACGTATAAACACTTGTAACATCTTACTTTGAGTCTTAAGCCAACTAAGAACAACTGTGGAATCTGTCCACATGTATTTAATATTTATACTATACGGAATATACTGCAGAACCTTATCACACAACTGAGCACCTGTCAATGCAGCGCATAACTCCAAACGAGGAATGGTATGTTTTTATTGGTGCGACTCTAGTCTTTGCACAAAGTAATCGTACAGTAACATTGTTCTTATCATCTACTATGCGCATATACACGCAAGCTCCATAGGCTTGCTGAGAAGCATCAACGAAACAATGAAGCTCAGCAAATTTTATGTCTGAGCAATTATTTAAAACATAACGAGGTGTTACAATATTTGATATACAGGGCGTTAGTGTGAACACCGTTATCCTTGAAACCATAGGTAGTTGACTTAATTATAATTTTATTTATCTGAATTTAAAAATAAATAAACGTATTTTTCATTTAAAATTTTTAATAAGTTTCTTTCCGACACTGTCCGTAAATTTATGGATACTATGCGCGCGAGTTAAAAGGCGGTGACCTGCAGCACTGGCCGCCCGTTTGAAACACATACAAAATTAAATAACCTGTGATGTAACTTCCCTTCATACTTTTCCTGGCTTAGGACAGGCAAAAATACGTACTACTGTAGCTTGACGAGTGAAAATTTGATTTAATTTAAATACAGAGAAAAAGAAAAAAAAAAACAAACAACTGGGTAGGTATTTTTGGCGTATTTAAAAGTTAATCACATTTTTATCTACAGTTTGATTAAAAATTACGTTAAATTTACACTGATTGAATATCTACACTGATTGAATTATGTACACTTACAGTAATCTCAAAAGCTGTTCAAAATGGGATCCATTTACGGCTACGCATGCCTCCGCACGTTTTTTTAAATTGTTTCGCACTCTAGGAAGCACAACAGTGTCATTTTTTAGGTCTCTAAATGCACTACGAATCCATATTTTTAGTTCCGACGTATTATTGAACTCGGTGGCATACACTCGGCGCTTCACTTCCCCCCAAAGATAATAGTCCAGAGGTGTAAGATCTGGCGAGCGTGCGGGGCACGCCACTGGGCCTCCACGGCCAATCCATCGCCCAGGAAACTCCTCATCCAGCATAGCTCGGACTTGCAGCTGAAAATGAGCAGGGGCACCGTCGTGTTGGTAGTACAGGTTTCTCACGGAACGCAAAGGCACATTGTCCAACATTCTGTCGAACACATCTCTTAAAATTGCCATGTACGTCTGCGCATTTAAATGGCCGTCAATGAAATAGGGTCCGAGAAGTTTATTATCGAGAATTCCTGCCCATACGTTTACGGAAAAACGATGTTGGTAACTGTCTTGCCGTACTCGGCGTTCATTTACCCGGCTCCAGTAATGTTCATTATGAACATTGTAAATGCCTGACCTTGTAAAGGTGGCTTCGTCGGTAAATAAAATTGAGATGTTGTCAAAATTTTGTAACAGCCATTGTGAAAATATCACTCGCGGTACGTGATCATTTTCATTGATTTCCTGGACGGGCTGATAATGATATGGATGTTGACGATCCGTGTGAAGGATTTTCCAGATAGTCCAGTGGGAAACACCAAAAACAATGGCCGCCCGCCTCGTACTCTCTTCTGGGTCCTTCGCGAAGAAATTCAGTATGCGCTCCTGAAGGTCAACTGGCAGCTGCTGGTTGCCACGCTCCTGAGCATGGGCCGGCACGGTGAACTGGCCGTAGGTACGCAACCTTTGAGTAGCTGCCAACATTGTTTCGCGGTTTGGCACACGTTGTCCAGGGAATAGCTCCGCGTACCTCCTTCGAGCCTCGTTAAGGTTGTCACCAGCCGCGGCATAAAGCCGAACCATTTCGGTAAACTGTACGTTTGTGTACGACATCACTACACAGTTACACACTCGACACTTGCGCGAAAATTAAGGGGTGGCGTGCGGGCGCCGCGCTACGCTGCGAGCAAGCGTTACGCGCGATCGATAGCAGGGCTGCTGCCAGACTGGCGGGCGGGGGTGCGCGCGCCCACCCCCGCCGGCCGGCGTGAACGAGTCGCGCGCGCGGCTTGCGTTTGATTTTATTCTTTGATCAAGCGCTGTGTTTGCGCTTGCGTTACACCCTATTGGTGTAATAATTTTGAGGAAAAATGCAGATTTTACTTTAAAAAAATATGTTTTTTTTTAATTTACGTTCTATAAGTGAAACCAAACCTCTGGTTTCAAGGATAACGGTGTTCACACTAACACCCTGTATAATGAATGTTATTAATGAAAACTAGCCATTTCTTAACCCTTCAGATACCGTCAATTAGAGACACAATAGTAAGACAATAGATGCGCGGCCACCGGTGGTCGCTTGGGGATTCATGAATTAATATAAGGTTCTGGTACTGGATCATCCCAGCCCAATTTGACGTTCCATAAACTCTGAAGGAGAATTTTTGGTTTAATAATGCAACAACTCACTAAACCTAAAGGATCAAAAAGTTTACATGTAGTAGAAATAATTGTTCTTTTAGTAACAATAGACTTAGCCTTTAACTTACTTGGAAAGTGTAAATTATCTGTAGTAGGTGACCATTTTAGGCCTAGCACAGAAGCTTCTTCATGAAATTCTTGGGTAATTAAAGATTCTGATTTATCACTTACGAGTAATATTTCAGGACAATTGGTTCGAAACTTCCGTAATGGAAAACATGCAGAGTTTAATGTTTGAGTAACGCCTAAGCAAATTTATTTATTAATTTTTTATTAATTTATTTATTTATTTGGCTCTTCAACAATGAGTACACTATTACATAATTATAAAGAAAAACAATTCAATCTTACGTCTAAGTGCCCATCACTTAAAGAAGAGCACTACATGCACTAATTTATACGCTTAACAGATTATAATAATAATTAAAATAAAAACAGAATAAATAATGAAGAGTAAACACAAAAACAGAATTTGAACATTAAATTAAATTTGAACTAACAGAATTCGGAATTTAACATTTAACATTATACATTAAATATAATATAATAATTTTGTTGTCAATTGAGTAGCAATATTTTTTTTACAGAGGGCACAGATGTAGAGTATACATATGCAGTGGCATGCCAGTTGCCTTTAGAGGGGGCAAGCCAAGGAATCTTGACTCATCTACCTACCCACACCTAATATCCCGAAAAAACAAAATTTCTTACTGTAATGCTGATTTTAATAGGTACATTTGATTTTTTTTACTGTTAGAAATTAAGTAAATATATATTGGTACTTAAAAAAAAAGAGAAAAAGAGCCATCTATTGATATTTTTGGCAACTCGCTCAAAACATTCTAGTTGATTTCAGAAAAATCCACTAGATGGCGCACAAAAGAATGTATTAATCCGTACGTAGTATTTAATAAAATTCATCATTAAATAATTGTTTACGATATGTAATATTATTGGCAAATACTTACAATTTAAATAGCATTTATTAGCTTTTCGTTCTTTATCACACACATAACACTTAACTGTCGAAAAAGAGAAATTACCTTTATTTAATGAGGTTTTAGATTCATCGTGAATTCGTGACCTCGAAAAGGAAGTTCCTGTAGCGCTAAGAAACACACAACATCAACTTATCTTTGAAAAACAGCGCGATTGTGTTCTACACGCATATTGTACTTAGAAATTTCGTCACTTAACTGTCGAGAAATAGAAGTTTCTATTCGCGTTTTACCAAAACTGCAGAACGAAATAACTGAATTCAAGTGCTTTTGAGAATTCTGATGTATTTTCATGGCACCAGCGAAATTATTTAAGTCATTATAACCTGAAGTATTCCAAGTATTCTTATCGTTTGAGAAAAATATGCAACACCAACAGAATAATTATTTATTTAAATGCGAGCAACCTACAATTCACTGTAAACTGAGCGATGAAACTGCCTACTATGTGATTTAGTTTTCTGAGAAATATTCAAATCAGGGGTAGGTTTAGGTGAAGTTACGAGATCATATTTATCTTTAAAACTCAAAGGTTTTACCTGGCTAAGTAGGTATTTTTTCCACAAATTTTAATCCGTCACAAGGAACAATTGCATGTGTTTCCGAATTCATTTCAAAAATACTTTAACTTTAATCACTTCAAAACCAAGTAAGTTACAGCAATAACTAATTATAACACTTTAAATGACAGAAAACCAAAAAAAATAAATAATCAAAACAATCCGATAACCGCTCAAAGCAAATTTGAACTGATTATAGTACGCGCGTCATAGAGGGCGCCTCGCTTTCGCTCTATGCGTAAAAATTTCATTGATAAAATTTCCGAAGCCTGGCATATTTTTCCTTAAAACTGTTCGACGAGTGTTTTCACACATTACAATATTTACTCACACAAACTCACATTTTTTGTGTTTTTATAGGGAAAAGTGAAATGGAAAAGCAAGGCCGGTTAATGCCTTATGCGTTAGAGCGAGATCGGAGATGGCAACGTTGTAACGTTCCATCACCCGTGCGTTTCGAATTGCGACAAAACTGATCATAACGCGAACCCGACCAACGCGCAACGTCACAATTATTATTCAATTGTCCTTATATGTTGTGACTATTTAATTTAGTCGGATTCGCGATTCACTTATATCTCGATTTGGAACGCTGGGTAAGTTGCGTAGAACTTGTATTAGCGCGTCGTAACTAATGAATGAATTTTCAATTACGCGCGAAGTTTAAAGTTTAGATTTTATTTTAAATAATTATTTTATTAAGTTCACTGACTTAGATGTTAGGTGTCATGAAATTTTACCGCAAGCCAGGCTTTTTTGCTTGTATTGCTCGCACGTCCCTGTACATATGTAAATATGTTTAAGCTCACTCTCTGAGGAGGCACCAGTATTTAGATCGTCGATATAGAAGTCATTCTTTATAACATTTGCAATAACCTTATCTTCACACTGATTAGCCAACTCAACAAGACACCTGGTACTTAAAAATGGAGCAGAAGCCATACCATATGTAACAGTAACAGTGTTCAGTTGTAAGATCTTAATGGGTTTATTAACTTCTGTATCAACTGGATCCCTCCATAACACAAGCTGTAAGTGGCGCTGCGATTCATCAATAGCAATCTGCCTGTACATCTTTTCAACATCTGCTGTTAGCACGAACCTACGAATTCTAAAACGAATTAGAATTGAAAATAAGTCGCTTTGTACGACGGGACCTATTGCCTGGATATCATTAAGGGATTTCCCAGAGCTAGTTTTTGCCGAAGCGTCAAAGACTACCCTTATCCTTGTTGTTTCATGTTCCTCTCTTATTACCGACTGATGAGGTAAATAGTATCCAAAGGGAGGAACCTTAATTTCTTTTAGATGACCTAAGTTTTTATATTCATGTATAAATTTGCTGTATTGGTCACTTAGACTCTTATTTCTATTTAATCTGCTCTCTAAATTTAAAAAACGTTTCCTTGCCATGAAGAAGGAATTGCCAAGTGCATGTTCAGGATCTTCTTTAAGTGGCATCATGACTGAGAATCTACCATCTGGTAAGCGACTAGTATGTTTACCAAAGTGAGATTCACAATATTGTTCATCTACCGAATAATTACTAGATTCTGAAGGTGATAACTCTTCAACCTCCCAGAACTTCTTTAATGAATCATTGATGTCTTGAAGTGCCTCTCTTTTAACAAGATTACAATTTACATTTAAGTTACATGAAGATGAATCTCCAATAGGACCAGCTACCAGCCAGTCTAATTTACTTTCTTGTAAAACAGGTTTGTTTTGCCCTAAAATTATTTTATTATTTCCAATAATATTAAAGAAATACTCTGCTCCTAACAAAATATCTATTTCATGAGGTTCATAAAATGAAGGATCAGCCAAAGAGATATTTTCCGGAAGTCCTAAACCTTCAATGTTTACTGGGACATTAGGTAAGTACCCTGTAATTTTTGATAATATTCAACAGTTCACTTGTAAGCTAAACAAGCCTACTTGAGATTTTATTCTAACACTGCACTGTTCTGTTACCTTACATCTATACTTATAATAAATCTGTAGAGAGGTCAATTCTGTACATGAAATATATTTCCAAAATAACTGTCAGGGGGTGATTAGTGATCGATACTGATGCCAAAAATGCAAACAGTAAAATTTTTGTCTGTCTGTCTGTCTGTCTATCTGTCTGTCTGTCTGTCTGTCTGTCTGTCTGTATGTATGTTCTTTATAGAAACAAAAACTACTCGATGGATTTTAACGAAACTTTGTACAATCATTCTTCATACTCCTGGGCAGGTTATAGTATACTTTTCATCACGCTACGATCAATAGGAGCAGAGCAGTGAAGGGAAATGTTGGGGAAACGGGGGAAATTACTCCATTTTTTAAGCTTCCGTCGCGTTTGCAGCGTTAATGGTTAAAGCTACACAGAAATCATGTATAACGAAAATGTTCTCCTTAAAATTATATAAAAATATCCCACAACAGCATATATCTATATTTTATGGTTGACTCACAATAACACGTGAACTCCCGAGAGCTTAGCAGTTCAGAGCTTTCTGTTTATTTTTGTATACTCTTACGTTTATAACACTCTCACTCATCCCTAATTAAAAAAAGTAAGTGGAAGGGAGAGATCTGGAACGTCTCGAATCGTCTCGCGCATCACGTTGTTTTCCAGTCTCCTGGATCTTAGAATTCTACATCAGACGTTTCAGATCTTTGATTTTGACGACCCCGTTGTCGCTGGCATAAGCAACAGGATCCGCGTACGAAGTCGCTGGCAGAAGCTAGTTTTATACTATTAATGCCTGATATGTTTAGACCATTCATTTGTTTCACCTGTAAACCGAGCCTATCTTTAAGTTTTTCAGTAATGAACGATATCTGACTACCAGTATCCAGCAATGCACGAGCTAGATAAATCTTGTTAGTTTTAGTATTCATTACTTGCACTTGAGCAGTACATAAGAGGACTTGTCCTGAAGATATGGCTGACAATATCACAGGTAAGTTACTATCAGATGACTCCTGTGATAAGTTTTCTGTGCTATTTACCGACTCAGTTATATAATTTTTATGCAGTGCAGTTTGATGTTTCTTTTTACAAATGCGGCATGAACCCTTTAAAATGCAATTTGAATTAGTGTGACCAGATCTAAGACAATTTGGACACAAGTTGTGTTTAGAGACCTCTGGCCATTTGTCATTAACATTGATTTTCTTAAATGCATGACATTGATACACATAATGTCCCTTATTATTGCAAACTAAACATAGTCTAACGTTAGAACTATTAGATACAGTTGCCAATGATTTAAATGATTTGTTTTGAGAATTACTATCCTTACTAATGGGATTTTTATGATCTGAACTACTTCGGCTATAATTAGCAGTTTCTAAAACATTGGCTCTGTTTTCTATGAATTTACTGAATTCCTCAAGGGAAACATGATGTGAAAGATGACCTTTATATTCCTCCCACTTCCTACTAGTGTGAGGGTCTAACTTTGCAGCTACTAAGTATATAACTAATGGGTCCCATCCTTTTGTAGGAATATTTAAATTGTTTAATGCGTTAAGGTTTTTATGTACTTAGTGAATTAAATATCTTAGAGCCTTAAAAGATTCCCTTTGTATAGGGTTAATAGATATCACTGCATGGAAATGATTGTTTACAAGAATGTTTTCATTATTGTACCTGTCACATAAAGCCTTCCATGCATATTCATAACTCTTAGCGGTAAACTCTATGGATCTTATCACTGTACTGGCACTGCCTGATAGAGAATTTCGTAAATAATGAAATTTGTAGATAGGAGCAATGGAATTGTTATTATTTATAAGAGACTGAAAAGTGTCTCTAAATTCTAGCCACTTGCTGTAATTGCCATCAAATGTTGGCAAGTTGATTGTTGGAAACTTAATTGAATTTAAATTACTACCGCTATTACCGGAAGTGGACTCATTAACATCTTCCTTTTGACTTGAAACCGAATCTATAAGTTCCTGGGCAAGAGCTATTTGAGAATAAAATTCTGACTCAGTGGTGTCTCTTTCCACCATTTGTTCTTCTAAGTGGGAAGAAAGTTCTTCATTTCTATTTGCACCGAATCAAACTTAATCAGTAATTCTTGGATTGAGACTATCTTTATGTGATTTCTCTTATTTCAAGACTAGATGGTGAGTAATTAAGTTAAAATTTTTGTAAATAATTTTTAAATGAAGTCAATCGACTCCGTATGCCAGCACGTTTACGATTGAGCGATTTTAGAGAATTATCAGGTTTTGAACCATATTTATTAATTATTCCTTATTTATTCCATATTTGTCTCACTGTCAGACATAATGGACAAATCTTAATTTGAATTACCTGCTGAGATAACCAACAATGAGCCAACTGAGATTATAATAAATTGTGCAATCCCACCGGTATACAATCCAGCCGCCAAAAGCACAAACACGCAGCGGCCGACGAGCTCGCCAACAGCAACGAATCGCGTCCGCAGACCGCAACCTCGCGCCGCCGCAAGACTCGAGCGCAGGCAGTCGCTGATCGATATCAAGTCGATCGATGGCTGAAATAGTCGGGCAAACACGTGTAAGAACCACGTAGAAATATTATGCCCAACAAGATGACGGTTATGTACTCGGAAATGTTTTTGAAAGTTAGGTAGTTAACGAATCGAAAAATATATACCTACTTAATTAGGCAAACGATAATTATTTGTTATTGCGCTGAGGCAAGCGTTAAATGAGTACGTAGGTTAATATGTAGGCCGCCTAGAAGTGGCTACTACCTACCTATACTTATAACCTAGCGTTTTAATTATGCACGCATGCGAGTAGCATGAAAGAAACACAAAAGCGTACTTAAAATAAAGTAGATTTAAGCGTGCTATATGCAGGTAAATCGGTCGTAGATGGGCGGCACGCGTAGAAGCAAGAAAGACGCCTTCACCTTAAGCTTAAAGCAGCTAGGCACGCCTTCCCTCAAAGCTTAAAGCAGCCAGGCACGCCGTAAGTCCAAAAAATGTGTACAAATACTAATAATTTATACACATTTTTAGGACATCTTTTAAAATCAATATTTTTGATAAATTATGGTGATTAGGATTTTAACTTTTTTATCATTTGCTTTATTGAAGTTTTATCATCAAAATAATCTAATTATGATGTAACTACGATGCTTAGTTATTGTGAAAAAAAAAACATTTAATAAGAGCCAATTGTTGAGAATTTTGATGAAATTGAAAAAATCATAGCCTTATTATTTTGTTTTCCATATTGTATCGCAATAGTTTTTCAAACCGGGGGTTGTCCTTGGATGCACTAGCATAGCGCATACAGGGATAATCGCCGGTTGGTACCACAATCCATCATTAATAGCATCTAAAAGGGCCTCTGCGAGTTGGTTTCGGCTCCTCGTACGCCTTCCAAAGGTCCAGGACCTTAGGGTCCTGAGATAAATAAATATATAAAAATAATAATAATAATAATTCTTTATTGACATAATAAACATTTACAAAAATAGTGAGGCCCTGACTCCTGCGCTAGGCATAGTGCCTGTGTTACAGGAGCCAGTGTCTTATACCAATTACATGCGTCGTTTTAAACAATAAAATACTGGAATAAAAAATACATTTATACAAAATTAAAATGAAGTAAAAAACAAAAAATATGTATGTGTGATGTTGATGTAGATGTATTGTGTAGGTGTCTGGGTGTAATTTATCTATAATATGTATGTATTTAGAAATATATAAGTATGTTTATCAGTTGTCTGGTAACCATAACACAAGCTCTGCTTAGCTTGGGACTAGAAGACGTTGTGTGATAGTTGTGGAATATTATTATATTATTATTATATTATATTATTATTATTATCTACATTGTGCTCACATAATAGAAGCAACAAGAAATATGTAACCAAACGTTATATGTAACACAAATGATTTAAAAGAGTGTCCATGGAGTTTCTTGCACGTTCTTCTCCATAGAGATCTACTCTTTGGAACGTGCATTTTAGCTTCACTTGTTTGTTTGGCTGACCGACATTTTGACAATTCAAAAGTGTCTGTAATTGGTCTATTTGAAATAAACGTTTTTGACTTTTGAATATTTATATACCACCGAAAACAGATACAATTTATAATGTTAAAAGCAAAAAACTTTAAAATATATACTAAGCAGATACACCGTTTCTCCTGTATTATTTAGCTCCTCCAAATGTGTTTTTATAAGAGAATTATTAAACATTAGGCCTTTACCTATGAAATTGCCGTTTTGTATGAAAAAATTTAAACGATTTTTTTTCATGTATTTTTTATTTGTATGAATCGAAGTAATCACCCATGCAATCAATGCATCTTTGCCAACGCAGTGGCAGTTTATTGATGCCCTTCTTAAAGAAATCAGCTGGACGGGAGGCAACAAATTCTTCAAAGGCATTTTGTACTGCCTCTCGGGTATTGAATTTTTTTCCCGCCAAGAAGTTATCCAAATTCTGGAAAAAGTAGTAGTCTGTAGGCGCAAGGTCTGGTGAGTAGGGCGGATGACGGAGAGCTTCCAACCCCAGTTCTTGCAACTTGGAGACCGTCTGCTGTGCAGTATGAGGTCGTGCGTTGTCGTGCAGAAGCAGCGGAGACGAGCGATTGACCAATGCTGGTTGGAGATGTGCCAGCTTCTCCATCATTGTGTTCAGTTCTTCACAGTACACATCTGCAGTAATGCTCACCTCGTTAGGTAAGAAGCTGTGATGAATCACACCGGCGCTAGACCACCAAACAGTGACCATCACTTTTCTAGGAGTAAGTTTTCGTTTAGGGTATTGTTTAGGTGCTGAACCAGGATCCAACCAACTTGCTAAACGCTTGCGGTTATCAAACAGAATCCATTTTTCATCGCAGGTAACAATGCGGTTCAAAATTCCTTCATTTGTGTGTCTGTTGAGCAGTGCAAGGCACGTCTCGACGCGTACTTCGCGCTGGCGATTATTGAGTTCGTGGGGCACCCATTTGTCAAGCTTTTTTACGCCTTTAATTCGTCATTGTCGACCAGTCTTCGGACGACCGCGAGGTTCATTTTTCAGGTCGAAATTTCCAGAACGGAAGCGAACAAACCAATAACAGGTGGTGCGTTGGTTTGTAGTGTTTGCTTCGTAAACGTCGTTGATGTTGCGTGGCGCTTGTGCCGCGTTGCTGCCACGACGGTACTCATATTCCATAATTACTCGAATTTTTAACGTATCTATGATGACGAAAAAGATTGAAATGCGATGAAAATGTAACACTAATCAATAAACAAATGACTACTTTTGGAAAAAAATCCATGTTTTAAAATAAAATTAATTTGCAATTAGAATTCTTAGCCAAACAAAAATTATTTTAATTTGAAATGGCCAGTACTGCAGAACGGCAATTTATACATACCTTATTATAAAGCTGTTGTGTGTTGCACCTCCAAAAGTTACATACACATGCATTATATTTAAATCTGGATTATTTATCTTAAACTTGGACCTGGTAGATGGCTAGCGAATACTGGAGGGTCTCACGAGTTCCGACCATAACGGCATCGCATTTAACGTTCAACTAGAGATGGTCGTTCCAAAGACGAACCGTTTTAAAAAACCGTTTTGTGTTCCGCGACGTTAGAACCGTTTTACGTTTTGTTTCAAAGCAGTCTTCGTCGCACAACCAGTCCTCGAAATGTTTGACGCGAATTTCTACTTACTCGTAATGTAAATACAAGCTAGAATACAATGAAACCATTCGTAGCTCGTTCCGTTCGTTTCGATATTTGTTAAAGCAAAATAAATTAACTACTATTACTTGTGAGTTACGGTCGATTATCGTATGGACTACAATTTATTTCGATGTTTCGTCTCGTTCACAACGCGGTGGTCATTGCTGCGTATCGTATGTAGATAGATATAGAATCCAAAGTCGCTTAGCAATACGGCACGAGACGATGGCGCCGTTCGTTCGATGCGTCTCGTCGTGACTCGAAAAGAAAATTATACTTTGTATAATTGCAACACTAGTAACCGCAAGTCTACAACCGTCGCCGAGACGAACGAACGTTCGTGAACGTGTATGAGATTTCAATTAAGAATCTATTATAGATTCGTTACGTTCGTTCGAACGTCGCGCGTCGCCGCGTCGTCGTCTTCTGCCTTCCGCTTCTAACCATCAAACAGTTGCGAACGAGAACCGTTTCGCGATCTAGTTTTCATTCTTGAAAAAACGGTTGCGTCTCGTCGTCGAAAAAACCGACAACGACCCATGCAGCATTATCATGTTGCTTAATTCGTTTAGCTAAATAAAAACTTTTTCGTTCGCGTTAGTTTACCTTTTTCTAATATTATTTTTTTTTGATTTGAACTTAGAATAGGAAAATTTAGAGGTTTGACAAGGAAAAATTTTATTTGTCATTCGGCGACGAAATTTTCTGAAAAAAAGTGCTTGATGAACACGAATTAAAAAGGAAATGTGATTATAAGTAATGATCTAACTGCGAAATGTTTGGTGAAACTCGGTAGTAAATAAAAAACCGATAAGTGTTAGTCAATATAAAGAACCGGTATGTATTTTAAATATTTTAAGTTTTGGCTGCTTTGAAGGTTCAGTTTCGTGTCTCATAGTGATAATTTTCCTTTTCTTCTCACGATAGATTATTTGTCAATCGGTTTTTGGAGTATTCTTGGAGCTTTCTGGATATAGACATAGAAATTCACAGAAGTGGACAGTACAGCCCACTGCAATTCATAAATGCGTGCGCCAACTAGCGCATGACGATACAAGAGAAAACCCCGGTGGACATCGTGACGTCACTCCACGTGAAGTTTTCATGATCCCTATTTTTCCTTATTCTATAGCAGTAGTAAGTAATATTTGAGTAGTTTTTTTTACGCTATCTGTTTTATATGTATAATCACAGCAATTCGTGTAAAAAGGTTGCGGAATGAACTGATTTCTTTGATAGTTTACGAGTCCGCGCCTGAGGTCCCGTGATTGCAATCCCGCATATATAGGCACAACTTCCAAATTATATTTTTTTTTTTTTTTATATATCCATCTCGCCACCTTACTTAAACCCTATTTTTATATATATAAAGTCGCCGAATTTTTTAATTCCCTTTTATAATTTTTTCTGTTGTTTTTTTTTTTTTAAATGCAAAATTATACGTGTACAAGTGGTGATTTTCTTTTTTTTAACGCTACACCCACTACTACGTTCAACTAATTAAATCAAAAGGAATACACATTAAACGCACCACAAGAAAATATAATACAAATAAAGCAGATTGGAGACCGTTTCGTGAGAAACTGTCACAAATCATGTCAGACAGAAATACTAACAGTTACGGCACTCGCAAACATAAATAATACCGAACAAATAGAACAAATAATAGACACTTACAATCAAGCCATAACTGATACATGTACACACACCATTCCAATAAAAAACACAAAAGAAACACTCACCATGCCGTGGTGGTCTGAGGAGCTCACGAAGATGAAGAAGCTGGTTGCCACCAAAAAACGCAGGGTCAGGAAAGCAGCGCCGGTCCGAAGAGAGATGGTGGTTGGCCTGTACCTGCAAGAAAAAGAAAAATATGAGACAGCGGTTAAGAAGGCTATGGAGGAGAGCTGGAAAGAATTTTGCACAAAACAAGACAAAGAAGGGGTCTGGCAAGGAATATATAGAGTGATGGGAAGGATTTCAAAAAGGGAGGAAGATCTGCCTCTTCGGGAGGGGGCACAAACACTGGACGCGAGAAACTCAGCTAGGCTGTTGACCGAGACGTTCTACCCCGAGGACCGGAGGGAAGATGACGACGTGGACCATCGCCAAACGCGATAACTGGCAGAAACTGTAAACGAGTGGAGTCATGATGAACAGCATGACCCACCGTTTACCCAAAGCGAGCTCGATAGGACCATGGCGTCGTTCAACCCTAAAAAGGCCCCGGGAGTGGACGGCTTCACTGCCGACATTTGCGCTCAGGCCGTGCGATGTAGCCGGGGTTTTTTCCTGTCACTGCTTAACAAATGCCTGGCATACCATCACTTCCCGAAGGTCTGGAAGGAAGCAACGGTGATTGTGCTGAGGAAGCCAGGCAAAGACTCATACACCATACCGAAGTCGTACAGGCCCATTGGGCTCTTGCCTGTCCTAGGAAAAGTGTACGAGAAGATGCTGGATGCTCGTCTCAAGTTCTACTTGCTTCCTAGGATCAGTACTCGCCAATAGGGCTTTATGCCCCAAAAAAGTACTGAGGACTCCTTCTATACTCTCGTGCAGCACATACGCGCAAAACTGGCACAGAAAAAGATTGTCACGCTTGTGTCATTGGATATAGAGGGAGCCTTTGACAATGCTTGGTGGCCCACCATCAAAGTACGGTTGGCTGAGGAAAGGTGTCCAGTGAATTTGGGACGGGTAGTCGGTAGCTATCTCAGTGACAGGAGAGTCAATGTGAGATACGCCGGAGAGGAGAGCAGTAAGTCAACCAGCAAGGGATGCGTCCAGGGTTCCATCCCAAGTAACAAAGTTCTCCTATAGCGCACAGTTTATAGGCTCACAGCACTAGTACCATTCTCTTAGTGGTTCCAGGTTTTTCCACAAAGCTTATAACAGGTTACACGGAGTTCGTTTGGGTTTATAGTACACCTGTTCTTATAAGTTGACTTATAGTCGTGTATAGAACGAAATTATAGGCGCAGTATAGGCTAAGATGACCTATAAATGTGTTGCATAGGTGTAAATACACTTAAGGCGGTGCATCACGACTCACATTTTCACTGTTTTTCATACAACCGCTCATAACTGATTATGACGTTATTACACACTTTTCTTTAGATATTTTGGAAACACAGTATCTTGTGGATATTATCTAGGTTTCTAAAGAAAACAATTTCTAAATTTGTGTAAAACTAATCCAGTAAATACCTCTGAACATTTTCCTATTTTGTATGAACTTTGACACTTCATAATTTGCCTAAAAATTTAAAAAGTCAAAAAAGTAATCCTCTAGAGACCTTGCAAATTTTATTAAGATTCTAAATGATGACAACTTTTTCCAAAAAATTTTAAGTGTTTAAAAAAAACAGCTATTTCTTGGAGCAAGTTTTGTGAAATTTTCGAGTAAACCTCGGAATTACCGAATACTAACAGAGTTTCCAGGCGTTATCTCTCTTTTTTTGCGTTGCCTTTTCGTCAAACATCGCGTTGGATTGCATTAAATGAAGTAACAAGCTTTTAAACCATTTTCGATGTTTACGATAAGCGAGTGGAGAAGGACCCTCTTAAGTAAACTTGGTCCAGTAAGTTATACTTATAATAATAGCCTATAAGAAATAATTGTAAATCCGCTATAAGTGTATACGCCAGTAATAGTAAATTATAGAACTAAATGCACTTAGAACCATTTGCGTTTGTTACTTGATCTTATAGGGGTGTATAAGTCAACTTTATGTGCCAATTTTAAGTGAATTAGTTCTAAAGTGGTTTCTTCTAAGCATATGTGTACTTGATATTATTGTGGACTCTCCAATGCTGTTATAGTCTTAATTTCTGTATAAAGGTTTTTTGTAAAACTATTACTGTCCAAAGATAACTTTGTGAAGTCCGTTTAAGCTTTTAATATTTATCCGCCATTTTATCTAATATGGCGCGACAATGCTGTTCATCACATCAGCTGAAAGACGTCCACTGCTAGACATTGGCCTCCCCCAAGCGTCGCCACAACGACCGGTCCTGTGCGTCACGCATCCATCGGATTCCCGCGACCCTGACCAGGTCGTCGGTCTACCTTGTTGGAGGCCTTCCAACGCTGCGTCTTCCGGTACGTGGTCGTCACTCCAGAACCTTTCGTCCCCATCGACCATCTGTTCTGCGTGCAATGTGCCCTGCCCATTGCCACTTAAGTTTGGCGACTTTTCGAGCTACGTCGGCAACCTTGGTTCTCCTGCGGATATTTTCATTTCTGATGCGATCACGCAGGGAAACTCCGAGCATAGCCATTTCCATCGCCCTTTGGGTGACTTTGAGTCTTCTTATAAGGCCCATTGTAAGCAACCACGTTTCGGAGTCATAAGTCATCACTGGAAACACGCACTGGTCATAGACTTTCGTCTTGAGACACTGTGGTATATTAGACGAGAAGACACCGCGCAATTTGCCAAACGCTGCCCAGCCGAGTCGGATTCGACGATTGACCTCTTTCTCGAAGTTAGACCTACCCAACTGGACCGTCTGTCCCAGGTAAACGTAATCGTCCACAACTTCGAGTGTAGTCTCCGATCTTAATAGGAGTGGGTGCTACATGGATGTTAACCATAACTTTGGTTTTGTCCATGTTCATTTTAAGACCCACTCTTTCGGAAGCTCTACTGAGGTCACCGAGCATTGTACTGAGTTCTTCCGTAGTCTCAGCCATGACTACTATGTCGTCGGCAAACCGAAGGTGAGTGATGTACTCGCCATTTACATTAATGCCTAGTCCTCTCCATTCCAGAACCTTGAAGACATCCTCCATTGCAGCCGTGAAGAGTTTAGGAGAAATAACGTCTCCCTGCCTCACACCTCGCTGCAAAAGGATAGGTTTCGATGTTTGGTCTTGGAGTCGGACTGACATCTTGGAGCCGGACTGATCTGGAGGCAACAGTCCTTGCACACATGCACGATAAGCGCGTGGAGATGCAACGCCGGGGTGAAAGTCCACTACCGCGACAGGTCGAGGTATGGCGGACAGAGCTCCGGCGGGATCTCACGGTGAAATGGCGTCAGTGACTATCGCAACCTAGTGCTGGGCACGCCACAATTATGGCGGTAAGTCCCCTCTTTGAGGCGTGGCTGGAAAGACCTCACGGCGTCCTTACCTTCCGCATGACGCAGGTCTTCACCGGACATGGCAAGTTCGGGAGGTTCCTGCATTGAATTCGAGCGGAAGAGACGCCCGGGTGCCGCCACTGTGCGGAACGCCCGGAGGACACGGTGGAGCACACAGTTGAGGTGTGCCCTGCTTGGGCGGAGCAACGCCGTGCCCTCGTGGGGGTGATCGGCAGCGGAGACCTCTCGCGCCGGGCCTTGGTTCAGGCCATGGTCCGGAGCGAGGAGGAGTGGCAGGCGGTCGCCTCCTTCTGCGAAGCAGTAATGCTAGCAAAGGAGGAGGCAGACCGCATCAGGCAACGGCGCCCCCGCCGCCGCCGCCGGGATTCCGATCCCGATTTCCGGCCACCGTAGACGCGGGCTCGCGGACAGCGAGTCATGGGTAGCTCGCTGTCCGATCGTCCGGTAACTGTCCGGACCGAGCCAAGGCGTCTACGGCGCGCACTGTTCCCGCGCGCCTCAAGGAGTTGTCAGCAACAGGAGGGGCCCATCTGGGTCGAAGCCTACCGGGGTCGGGGTTATCCGAAAGGAAACTAGACCCCCGGTATGAAGGCTAGAAGGAACGGCGCGGGGTTTTTAGTCAGTAAGACTCTGACACTGTCTCCCGCTCCACCCAAGAACGGGTTTCGTCAATGATGATTTTCCCCGTCGACAGAAAAAATAAATAAATATTTAAATATTTTAAGTTTTGGCTGCTTTGAAGGTTCAGTTTCGTGTCTCATAGTGATAATTTTCCTTTTCTTCTCACGATAGATTATTTGTCAATCGGTTCTTCGAGTATTCTTGGAACATTCTTGGAGTATTCTTGGAGCTTTCTGGATATAGATATAGAAATTCACAGAAGTGGACAGTACAGCCCACTGCAATTCATAAATGCGTGCGCCAACTAGCGCATGACCGGTGGACATCGTGACGTCACTCCACGTGAAGTTTTCATGATCCCTATTTTTCCTTATTCTATAGCAGTAGCAAGTAATATTTGAGTAGTTTTTTTACGCTATCTGTATTATATGTATAATCACAGCAATTCGTGTAAAAAAGTTGCGGAATGAACTAATTTCTTTGATAGTTTACGAGTCCGCGCCTGAGGTCCCGTGATTGCAATCCCGCACCTATAGGTACAACTTACAAATTATAAATTTTTTTTTTTTTTTATATATCCATCTCGCCACCTTACTTAAACCCTATTTTTATATATATAAAGTCGCCGAATTTTTTTATTTTCTTTTATAATTTTTTCTATGTTGTTTTTTTTAAAATGCAAAATTATACGTGTACAAGTGGTGATTTTCTTTTTTTTAACGCTACAGACCCTCTTAAGTAAACTTGGTCCAGTAAGTTATACTTATAATAATAGCCTATAAGAAATAATTGTAAATCCGCTATAAGTGTATACGCCAGTAATAGTAAATTATAGAACTAAATGCGGTATGGTGTATGAGTCTTTGCCTGGCTTCCTCAGCACAATCACCGTTGCTTCCTTCCAGACCTTCGGGAAGTGATGGTATGCCAGGCATTTGTTAAGCAGTGACAGGAAAAAACCCCGGCTACATCGCACGGCCTGAGCGCAAATGTCGGCAGTGAAGCCGTCCACTCCCGGGGCCTTTTTAGGGTTGAACGACGCCATGGTCCTATCGAGCTCGCTTTGGGTAAACGGTGGGTCATGCTGTTCATCATGACTCCACTCGTTTACAGTTTCTGCCAGTTATCGCGTTTGGCGATGGTCCACGTCGTCATCTTCCCTCCGGTCCTCGGGGTAGAACGTCTCGGTCAACAGCCTAGCTGAGTTTCTCGCGTCCAGTGTTTGTGCCCCCTCCCGAAGAGGCAGATCTTCCTCCCTTTTTGAAATCCTTCCCATCACTCTATATATTCCTTGCCAGACCCCTTCTTTGTCTTGTTTTGTGCAAAATTCTTTCCAGCTCTCCTCCATAGCCTTCTTAACCGCTGTCTCATATTTTTCTTTTTCTTGCAGGTACAGGCCAACCACCATCTCTCTTCGGACCGGCGCTGCTTTCCTGACCCTGCGTTTTTTGGTGGCAACCAGCTTCTTCATCTTCGTGAGCTCCTCAGACCACCACGGCATGGTGAGTGTTTCTTTTGTGTTTTTTATTGGAATGGTGTGTGTACATGTATCAGTTATGGCTTGATTGTAAGTGTCTATTATTTGTTCTATTTGTTCGGTATTATTTATGTTTGCGAGTGCCGTAACTGTTAGTATTTCTGTCTGACATGATTTGTGACAGTTTCTCACGAAACGGTCTCCAATCTGCTTTATTTGTATTATATTTTCTTGTGGTGCGTTTAATGTGTATTCCTTTTGATTTAATTAGTTGAACGTAGTAGTGGGTCGTTGTCGGTTTTTTCGACGACGAGACGCAACCGTTTTTTCAAGAATGAAAACTAGATCGCGAAACGGTTCTCGTTCGCAACTGTTTGATGGTTAGAAGCGGAAGGCAGAAGACGACGACGCGGCGACGCGCGACGTTCGAACGAACGTAACGAATCTATAATAGATTCTTAATTGAAATCTCATACACGTTCACGAACGTTCGTTCGTCTCGGCGACGGTTGTAGACTTGCGGTTACTAGTGTTGCAATTATACAAAGTAAAATTTTCTTTTCGAGTCACGACGAGACGCATCGAACGAACGGCGCCATCGTCTCGTGCCGTATTGCTAAGCGACTTTGGATTCTATATCTATCTACATACGATACGCAGCAATGACCACCGCGTTGTGAACGAGACGAAACATCGAAATAAATTGTAGTCCATACGATAATCGACCGTAACTCACAAGTAATAGTAGTTAATTTATTTTGCTTTAACAAATATCGAAACGAACGGAACGAGCTACGAATGGTTTCATTGTATTCTAGCTTGTATTTACATTACGAGTAAGTAGAAATTCGCGTCAAACATTTCGAGGACTGGTTGTGCGACGAAGACTGCTTTGAAACAAAACGTAAAACGGTTCTAACGTCGCGGAACACAAAACGGTTTTTTAAAACGGTTCGTCTTTGGAACGACCATCTCTAGTTGAACGTTAAATGCGATGCCGTTATGGTCGGAACTCGTGAGACCCTCCAGTATTCGCTAGCCATCTACCAGGTCCAGTACATCCGCCGAACAGGCCGTTATGTCCACGTGGCTACTATACCTTACACCCCCTCTCACAGTGTCAAAGGTCGGGATATGACCGGTATTGAGGATTTGCAGACCCATTTCGCCCAATGCTCCCCTCACCTGCTCCCCTCGTGGGTCCTCGCTGCTGCCACCCCACCAAGGACTCTTGGCGTTGACATCTCCTCCAAAGACCAGCCTGCAAGAGCCCATCTCTCGCTCTATCTGTTCTAGATGCTCCAGGTATAGCCCTAACGGCTTGTCAGGTTCGAAGTAGAAGGACACCAGCGTGATCGTCCAGGCTCTGGTTTGGACTCCCACCACAACGATATTGTTTGTGGTGAGTTGCGGGTACTGTAATATGTCTAATTTTTGGTCAAAGACTACAATTGCCGCCTTTACAGTCCCTTCTCCTCCTTCAGAGCTCTGGAAGACCCTTACGCCCTGGTAGTCCTTCATTCTCCTTACTCCGCCAACATAAGGTTCCTGGAGCAATGCCACGGCGACTTTTTGTTTCTCAGCTTCTAGCAGCAGCTCGTTTGTGGCTAGCTGACTCCGTTGCAGGTTGTAGGAACCACCTCAGCAATACGCCACCGACAGGCGCGCCAATGCATCCCACTTGACGCGAATAGGGCAATCGCTGTCAAAAGCATTGTGGTCGGTTTTTACCAATTTTGCTGACAGGCAATTTCGACACGTTGGCACGCCAGCCGCCAACCACGAGGGACAATCCGCCTGCAGGTGCGGCTCGCCACAGTGGACACAAAGATCTGCGGGTTCTGTGCACAGCCTACGGCTGTGTCCGTAACGCAGACAGCGGGTGCACTGAATTAACGATGTCTGATCCAGTACACGCACTCTCTGCAAGTCGATGTGCACTCGACCCGCAGTCGTTAACCTCTGCCACAAAGATGGGGACACCTGCAAGATGATGTGGCATATATGTGAGTTTCTCGTCCTGCGGCGGAACTTGACTGCGGCCCTTACATCTCCTGAAGGCATGTCACCTATTAGATGGCCGTTTTGTCTCTTCAGGGCTTCAATTACTTCTTCGTCCGAGTGGCAAGAGAGCACGTCTTTGATGATGACGAGTGGATCTTTATTTTTAACCTCCTCAACCACCAGATTGCCCGCCTTTTTTATTCTCTCCGTCACTTTTACCATCTCTTCCCGGGATCTAAATCCAACCACAACCTTCTGATACCTGGCTTTTCTCAGCCGTTCCACCCTTGTGCCCTCCTTCCTGGCATCGACCGCTGCTCTCAGTTTTTCAATAACCTCTTCACCGGTGTCCTTTTCATTAACAGATGATATGATCACCGAGTGAAGAGGCTCTTTGATTTGTTTCTTTGGGCCGGCGGCGTCATCCGCAAAAGTCGGCCCTTAGCCTGCTACGAAGCGGGGAGCCTGCTTGAGCTGTTCCGATAGAGCCCGTGTATGCTTTTGGCATTCCTCCAATGCCTGATTATGCTGTTGGAGGTTTTCCATGAGCAGTTTCACCAGCTCGGTTGGAACATCCATATTTTTAGTCGGGATCCCTTGGTCCTCCTCAGTATTGGGTTGGCACGGCAGGTTTAATATAGGTGCGGCTTCGGATGAGGCTGATAGTTTCCCCTTCTCCGATTCCTTAACAATCTCGTACAGCCGGTTAATTGCCCCCATAACCTCCGTTTTGAGAGTTCATAGGTTGTGAGAGTTGCCCAAATGAAGCTTCGCTTTATTTAGGCAAGCTCTCGCCTCCGCGGTGAGGTTTAGATACTTAGAATCGGATTTTTTAACTGTACTCGCAGTGTTTGCGGAGGCCCGGCGCGTCCCCGAAGCGCTAGGAAACTTTTGCGTAGTTGGCAGTATCGGTTTTTACGCTGGCGACTTGGACTTTAGCTCCGCTTTACCGGCCTCCCATTCACCGATACTCCGCCTCACGCTTGGAAGTGAAGTCCCTGCCTTCTCCACAGAGCGCGGCGAACCTCCGGAGCCCTGAGAGCCTGCATCTTTCTTTGCCGGTGTACGGAACATTTCGGAGGAGAGGAAAATCCAACTGAGCTGTCAAAGGACAGCAAACGGTATCGGAAAAAAAAATTGAATTTTGGGCAGTTTTTTACTGTCAGGTGTAAAATTACCCCATGGGACGCGGATTTTTTAGGGTCGGGGGCACGTAGCGGACGCGCCAGCCCGTGTTTTAAATTTGGTCGAGATCGGACAACAAAAACCGGAGTTATTTAAAAATAACTGTCAAAAATTTCGCAAAAAAAGTCAACTTTTTACGAAAAATGAAAAATTTTCTTTCAGAAAATGTCTAATTAGTCTTTTTTATTGCAGGAATCCTATAGGGCGAGCAGAGGCGCGTAAGATGGCACCCTCAGGACCGACCTACGACTACCGGGGATCGAGTTACACGGAATTAGAATATGAAAAATTTAGAAAAACTGTTTTTTTCCCAATAAAAATTTTCCCTGTGAAAATCTTTGAATTATTTTACCAGGGTCGTATAGGTCTCGCAAAGACGCTTCCAAAAACGTATGAAAGTACCCTGTTACAAGCTTATATAAGGTTTAAAGCAGTTCGGGTAGATAGCTTCACTTTTTAGTTACGGTAGCACCACTATAAACCCTTCAGCTAAACATAAATTACATTATAGCCAGAGTGCATCTCATAACGATTCTAATAATCCCAATTACGGTTATATTACATGAATTTACCTTCCGGCTTTATCACCAGATCAGTTCGGTACATCCCCTCCCCCTTTTCTTTCAGTCAGTCATCGACTACACGTATAAACAAAGCAATTTTACTTGTTACGACAATTCTGCTATAATTCTATGAGGAGTTCTGTTCCATATCTTCGAAGTTCATGATCAGATCATAACAATATTTCTATGGGACCAACTTGGAAGCAGAACCATTCAATCAAAAAAAAAATGTCAAAATCGGTCCAATTGACCGAAATATCGATGAATATAAATACAAAAATGCAATAGCTTAAAAAACATACATTCAGCCGAACATAGAACCTTCTCCTTTTCGAAGTCGGTTAAAAACTGCCAGACATCATGTTAAAATACTAATAAAATAACAAATGCGTGATCGTAGCGCCTCAACGACGTCGTCGGCGCGACATAGAATTAAAATATGGTTTGAAATGTATAAAAACGGTATTCAGAAACACAAATCAACTTCGCCTTCAACGACAACGGTGCCATCGCCTTCGATTTTAACTGTCAAACCGTAAAGCTTGTAAATTGTAGATGTTTCCTTGGTTGTAGATACAATTCCGTGGTTGTAGACGATTAAAACGTTTTTTTTTATTCCTGAAATGTTTATGCCTATTTGCAATGTTGTAGATGGCAGTTCGTATTCCCTGTATGATTTTTTTGTTGGAAGAAGCCAAGCGTCAAGATAATTTAGAAACAATACGTCAGGCCTACAGTGCGTTTCACTTAATTATGTTGTGCTACAAAATGTAGTGACAGAAACGAATCGCTGCAAAACCGAATTTACGTAGTCTTGTCTGCTCTACCCCTAGAGTGTAATTCAATTCGGCGTAGGCGCGTAGGGGTAGGGCGGCCCGCGAGCTGAGGAGCAGACGGTTTGAAGGCCCGCCGCCGCGGCTGAGGCTGGCCGGCCAGCAAGCCGAAGCTGCGGTGGTGAACGTTAAAATCATCTGCGACGATAAGTTTGCATGGGGCCGGCCTACCCCTCCGCGCCTACGCGTAATTGAATTACACTCTAGGGGTAGAGCAGACAAGAATGTGTAAATTCGGTTTTGCAGCGGTTCGTTTCTGTCACTACATTTTGTAGCACAACATAATATTGACGATAAGTTCGCGTGGGACCGTCCGAGCCCTGTAGCGCCGGAGCCGTGACAGAAACAATGCTTGCTGCATGTTGCTTGGCCGCCTGCACGCTGTATGCCTGCCTGCGTGCCTGCTTTTATGCCTGCTTTCATGCCTGCTTTCATGCCTGCTTTTATGCCTGCTTTCATGCCTGCTTTCATGCCTGCTTTCATGCCTGTTTTCATACCTGCTTTCATGCCTGCTTTCATGCCTGTTTGCATACCTGCATGCATGCCTGCTTGCATGTCGACTTGCATGCCTGCTTGCATACTACATGCCTGCTGCATATTGCATGCCTATTTCCAGGCTGTAAGCCTGCTAGCAAGCTGCAAGCCTGCTTGCCACCTTGGTTATTTTTTTATAACCACACAGAAAAAGGCCCATGGCCCATGCATGGGGCCTTCGTCGAGCCTATGTAAACCAACAGTATTTCGTAATTAAGAAGATTATGACTGAAGGTTCTCCTTTTTAGTTATTATGGAAGTTAACATTATGCCACAAGATGATTCTGTCTAACAAAATTATGAGTTTTGAATGTATGACAAATAATAATAATAAAACTCTCGGATTCCATAAACCTTAGATCCCTCTTTCCAACCGAAACCTACAAGTATATGGGTATGTCGGAAGCGTTAGGCATCAATGCCACTGACATGAAGCAATCGTTGAAGGATCGCTTCATTGGTCGCCTGAAGAAGGTACTTAATAGCCTTCAACGGTTGGGTCATGCCGGTATTGATATACGCTTTCGGTGTACTCAAATGGACTCAACCGGAACTGGACGCCCTGGATAGGAGAGTTCGTATTCTGCTGACTGCATATCGAATGCATCACCCTCGGTCGTCGGTAATGAGACTGTATATCCCGCGGAAGTGTGGGGGTCGAGGATTTTTTTATGCTAAGACCCTGCACAATCACGAGGTATGCAGGCTCAGGGAATACTTCCTAGCCGCCGACGTGGGTAGGCATCGTGATGTAGTGGCAGTGGACAAGGGACTCCTGGCGCAAACCTGTAGTGCTTGTCACTAACGTACGCAGGGAAGTATGGCAGAGGAAGGAACTTCACGGACGCTTTTTCCGGGCCCTTCATGGGTCCGATGTAGACCAACTAGTGTCCGTAGCCTGGCTGCGCGTCGGTGACCTCTTTGGGGAAACCGAAGATTTTGTCTGTGCAATTATGGACGAAGGTATCATGACGAATAACTACCGGAGATTTATTGTGAAGGACGGCACGGTTGACATCTGTCGGGCATGTCACCGACCGGGTGAATCAATCCGCCACATTATCTCTGGTTGTTCTCGTCTTGCTAACGGGGAATATTTGCACAGACATAACATTGTAGCCAGGATTATCCATCAGCAACTTGCTCTGAAGTACTCTCTTGTGGAATCGGAGGTGCTATACTACAGGTATGTGCCCAACCCAGTTCTCGATAATGGCGATATCACGTTGTACTGGGACCGGTCCATCATCACTGACAGGACTATTGTAGCCAATAAACCTAATATAGTGGTGGTGGACCGAAGCGAGAGGCGTGCAATGATTGTTGACATATCCGTTCCGCATGACGAGAAACTCGTGAAAGCCGAGAAAGATAAAAAAATCAAGTATATTGACTTGGCTCGCGTGGTTGTCGACATGTGGGAAGTGGATTCAGCGATTATTGTACCAATAGTCGTTTCAGCCATTGGCTTAATAGCCAAGAGCCTCGACCACTCTACTCTACCCTACACTACCCTAATTTTATTGTTTTTCCATAAGAACCTTATCCTCACAATAACAATCACAACAAAAAATAAAAACAGCCAAATCGGTCAAGCCGTTTTCATGCTATGTCGTGACAACGGAAAACGGGTTTCATTTTTATATATATAGACTAGCTTTTGCCCACGCGGCTTCGCTCCCTCTCTTCCCTACTCGACCCTACTATACCAAACTCTACCCTACTCTACCCTACCCTACCCTACTCTACCCAACTTTACCCTACTCTACCCTACTCTACCCTATTCTACCCTACTCTACTCTACCCTACACTACCCTAATTTAATTTTTTTTCCATAAGATCCTTATCCTCACAATAACAATCACAACAAAAAAATAATCAGCCAAATCGGTCAAGCCGTTTTCATGCTATGTCGTGACAACGGAAAACGGGCTTCATTTTTATATACGAGTATATAGATATAGATATAGATATAGATGGATTTAAAAATATAATTGATATGTATGTTAAATGAATAAACGAAATAATAATAATAATCTGTGGCCCGGCTGTCGCGTTGACAGTTGCGAATTTTTTCAAGCTCATATTTTACAACAAATTAATTCATAAAATACACATGAAAAATGTATACTCATCCGAAATCGATAAAGAAAAAAAACAAGAACAATCATTATATAAAATATAATACATAGTACCGAAAAAATGATTTTATCGATAACATGGCAAAATACATAGTGCATACATACTAATGTTGACAAGAAGCCGAGTCAGAAACCTAAACCCACACCAACATCTTCAGAATCATCGCTCAGCTCCGCCTCGCAGCCGCCGGGACCAGCGCCAGCCGTGAGTCCAGAGATTCCGGTAGGTGCAGTTGCGTCGAGCTCGAGCAACGAATACTTCTCGCCGACCTCCGGCCAGCTTGGGACTTCGAGGCCCACTGAGTACCCAATGTAATGAACGATTGAGAAGTGCTTTGGAGGACGCATTCCGGGAGTACCGCTCCACACCGCCGGAGCTTAGACCTCGTCTACCTCGTTTGCCCATGCACAAGTGAAATAAAAGAAAAAGAAAGAAAGCAAACACGTTTATTGAAATAGGGCGCTGGTGTGTGCTCTAGACTCGCAGCTATCAAATTGTTTTGATAGGAGCAAAGACCTCACTGATACTCATTCTATCTTGTACTGTACGGCTGTAGCAGCATGTCGTGTAGCTCACGTTAAATTATCTGACTGTGACAGAGCTACACGACCAGTTGTGCCAGCTTGGCAATGCACATTGTGAGGCGGGCATTCTCGGAGACTGATATTAGTCCTCGAGATTATCTGCCCTGCGTCACAGAGCGTATCGACTTCCTGAAGCAGAACATGGCAAGTCGTATTCGTAGGTACAGGCGGCGAGTGGAGCGATACACTCAAAATCGTACATTCCAAAGCAACGAAAGGTGGGTCAGGTACAGGGCTTGGAAGCGACCGGACCAAGGTGTGACCGACACGCGCCTACCAGATGATGACGCCATGTGCTCATTTTGGCGCAACATTTGGTCGGCGCCTGTCAGTCATAACGAGGGCGATTGGATTCGGGAGGTCGAGCGCGCTTGCGATCTTTTACCACAAATGGGGGCAATTACCATCGGCCCCCAAGATGTAGCGCGTGCACTCCGTCCGTTGCCTAGCTGGAAATCTCCAGGGCCGGACGGACTGCACAATTTCTGGCTAAAATGGTTCCAAAGGTCGCACGCTCGCTTAGCATCTCAGTTCCAGTCTGCCTTAGAGTCAGGATCGTTTCCCCAGTTTCTAACGACAGGAATAACCCGCCTACTCCATAAATCAGGTAGTACTGCGGAACCCAAAAATTATAGACCGATCACGTGTTTGCCGACGGTCTATAAAGTTCTTACATCCATTCTGAGAGCTATAATCAATAATCATATTGAGAGAAATTCTATCATGTCTGCCTCTCAGAACGGATGCAGGAACGAGTCCCGCGGTACTAAAGAGCTGCTCTTCATCGATATTGCCATTAGCCAACAGGTTCGACGTTCTCGAAAGCATCTATCGGCATGTTGGATAGATTATAAGGAGGCCTATGACTCTGTTCCTCATGAGGATGCTAGAACTGTATAAAGTTGATGCAACACTGCGCACCTTTCTGATGTCATGTATGGGGCAGTGGAGAACAGTTCTTCACTATCCAGGATGTCGACAGATTCGGGAGAACAGCGAACCTATATGGATTGAGCGTGGCATATTCCAGGGTGACAATCGGAGTCCACTGTGGTTTTGCCTAGCCTTAAACCCCCTCAGCACACTGCTGATGGGTTCTGGGTTAGCTTACCGGTTGAAAAGAGGCGGTCAGGATATATCTCACCTTCTTTACGTGGATGATCTGAAACTCTTTGCCCCCAACAACTTGCAACTGGTGGAACCGAAGGTCACTGAAACCTTCAGTAGTGCCATCAGGATGGGTTTTGGTGCGGATAAATGTGCAGTCATGCATGTAAAGCGAGGTGAGATTGTGGAATCCGAGGGAATTCAACTCTCGAATTTCATACACCTTAGATCCCTCAGTTCAACCGAAACTTACAAATATTTGGGTATGTCGGAAGCGTTAGGCATCAATACTGATGACGTGAAACAATCGTTGAAGGAGCGCATCTTTGGCCGCCTGAATAAAGTACTGAATAGTCTTTTATCAGGTGGGAACAAGGTGCGCGCTTTCAACGGTTGGGTCATGCCAGTATTTATTTATTTATTTATTTAATACTTCATGCACAAAAAAGTACAGAGGCGGACTTAATGCCTTAGGCATTTTCTTCCAGTCAACCTTTGGGTGATGCAGAGAACAATAGTGGTAGGTGCAATAAACGAACAGTATTGATATATTCTTTCGGCATACTCAAATGGACTCAGACGGAACTCGATCCCCTGGACAGGAGGGTCCGTACAATACTACTATGCTAGTTCTCGTCATACAATACTAGTTCTCGTCACCTCATTTGTATATTTAGAACAATTCATGTAAGTAGTTTGCCCCTATTTTTCTGTTTCTGTCCTCTTGTCTTATTTTTTGTATGTACTTACATGAATTGTTAAATAAATAAATAAAGTGACGAGAACTAGTATGTTACAAAATTAACTTTTCGTTAAATTCATTTTGACTGAGTTACTATTACTTGGCTTTCGAAGCCAGCATAATTATCAGCAAAACCCGTTCAACCCTCGTCGTGCCAACAATAACAATCATCCAAAGTCCCCCTCAATACATTGTGTGATTCCCTCACATGTTCGGTTCCCTCAATGCATTGTGTGATCCCCTCACATGTTCGCATGCAGCTGTAGGGGAATACACAAACCGCATGGTGGCTAACTGGTAATCATGACCTTGAATCGTAACGAATATTTTTGCTAGATACAGCTCTAATGCCCTACAGAAACAAAACATATGGCATAAACAGCCTTACAATGTACCTACTCATAACAGTAGTCATACATAGGCAGACTTAATACGACATGGCATTCTCTACCAGTCAACCTTTGAGTAAAAAAATACAACACTGGTAAATATTCACAATAAATAAATACTAGATATATGAAAATATTATTAAAATTTAAATAAGATTGAAATTAGCCGCTTACAATGTTTCTAATTTTAAATGTTCCTAATTTTATTCAAAAATTCAAAAATATATGACCGTACTATATTACAAGTGAGCAAGAGCAGTAGTGGCCGTGTGGTAATGGCGCCGACCTTCGAGTTGTAGGTCGCGGGTTCGAACCCAGCCAGGCGCATTACTTTGTGTAATTTATTTCATCACCATTGCTCTCAAAACGGTGAAGGAAAACATCGTGAGGAAACCGGCATGTCTTAGAAGATGCATAGCCCCTTTTCTTCAAAAATAATGTCTCAGAACCAAAAATTCGACGACATGTGACATTCACCAACCCGCACTGGGCCTGCGTGGTGGATTATGGCCCATTCCCTCTCCTAGAAAGGAGGCCTGAGTCCCAGCAGTGGGAACATTAAAAGGCTGATGATGATGATGATGAGTATATTACAAGTATATTGAACGTCCAAAACACTTGGATTAGGATAGATAAGGTTTTTTTTTTCTTTTAATTTCTCTACCCCGGACATAATCTGGGTCTGTTATTTATTTTTCTCTTCCATACCAGTAGCCCTAGCACGAACAACTTGCGAAAAAGTATTCGTATCGTTAACGTGAGCATTTTATATGGAAACATGAACAGCGCCTCTGGTGTGCGTAATTTGAACTAATTTTGGGAGCATGAACCTATGACAAGTGGTTTCGTATCGAATTCGTAACGTAAGTTGAGCCATTTGTATGGAGATAGCTAGCACGAAGGCAAAAAAATGACGTATAGTATCGTCATTGTCGAAGGCTGGCTTGCGAGTTTCTCGAAAGTTTATTCACTATAAATTTGACAGTGAGAAAACTTTCGTCGGAGTTTAGTGGAAGCACAAAATATTATTTTACGTGATTGTGTTGATACATTTTATTAAAAAATGCTTAGATTAACAAGAAATACCCCTCGACGTAGTACATTGTACTATTATCTTGCGGCGCGATTGATTGTTAGAAGTAGAAATGTACCAAGAGAAACAGATTTCGTCTAAGCAAGGAAGCATTTTTATATTAATGTCGCGAATTAAAAGAATCCAGTCTAAGATCAAGTAAAATAATAATAATAATAATATTCCACAACTATCACACAACGCTGTCTAGTCCCAAGCTAAGCAGAGCTTGTGTTATGGGTACTAGACAACTGATAAACATACTTATATATTTCTAAATACATACATATATAGATAAATTACACCCAGACACAGAACAAATGATCATGCTCATCACATAAACATTTGTCCTGGGTGGGAATCGAACCCACGACCTCTGGCTTAGCAGTCAGGGCCACTAACCACTAGACCAACAGGGCCAGTCAAAGGATCAGCCTGGAACATAAAGTAAGTGTTGTAAGTACCTATTTAATTACTTAAGTACAATAAAAAAAATAACAAAAATATTTTTATGTAAGTACTATACTTATAATGGTTAACCTTTAACCTTTGTATTTGGTTACATACATTACAGTAAAATTAATAATTTATTATTTGTATTTGTAGGTGCTGTGTGCGTTATCATTTTATGCGACAGGCTCCTACCAAAGAATAGTAGGAATGGCCAAATTCTTAGGGCAAACTACAGTAAGTAAATATGTGAGGCAGGTCACTGATGCCCTTGTGACCCCCTTAATATTAAATACTTTTATAAAATTACCAGCAACACGAGAGCAGCGAAATATTGTAAAAAACAAGTAAGTAGGTAATAATTAAATTATATTACCTACCTAAGTTGTCCAATAAAAACTAATTTAGTGGACAGAATATTAAACAGTGAAAGGAGGATTCCAGTTAGAATCAGTGTTGAAATGTAGATAAATAATAGATAAATTTACTAACAAACCTTTATTATTTACAGATTTTATACAAAATTTGGCATCCCTGGAGTAATAGGATGCATATATGGGTCTCATTTTCATATATTCACTCCTAAAAGAGACAGAACATTTATTTTACTGCAGAAAGCATTTCTACTCATTGAACGTGCAAATGGTGAGATATTGATGTACTTTTTTCTACTAATAATGTTAACATCATACCTTACTCTATACCAGTACCTATACCCTCCCTACCCATGGACTTACAATTAATTAAATTACATTTAATATGTTATGTAGTTATAAATTCTTCTTCAATTTTACATTCTAGATATGTGACAGTGAATGCCGAATTTTAAATGTTAATGCAAAGTATGGAGGTGCTACCCATGACGCTTTTATTTGGGAAAATACTCACGCCAGTAGGTATATCCAGGAATTAAACCAAAATAATGAACAAGTGTGGTTTTTAGGTTAAGAATTTATTATCGAATTTTAAAAAAACATGTTGAAAAAAATACCTAGGACAGCAAGCAAGTTCCAGTGCTGCCTGAGATTTTTATTAATATTTAAGTACGTTTTTACTTTAAAATAAAAAAAGTAATACTTTTGAAAAAGATTTATTAACACGTCTAAAAATATTTGCAGGTGATTCTGGATATCCACAGAGGCCTTAGTTGATAACACCAATCACGGATGCTGCTGAAGGTACTCCAGGGGCAAAATATACTACCATCCATGGGAAAGCTAGAGTTACAATCGAAAATACTTTTGGAAGACTGAAAAATAGGTGGAGATGCCTTTGTAAGGATCGCACATTACACTATACCCCTGAGAGATGTGCAACTATTATAATGGCATGTAGCGTTTTACACAACCTAGCATTAGATTATATGGTGCCTGATCCTGAAGATGTGATAGATTCTTCAGGATTAGATGTATCAACATTTTCTTCTACAGAAGAAGCTTTTCGTGAACATGGTTCTAGGGATGACTTGATTCGCGGTAGAGCACTAAGAGACATGTAAGTAGATAGGATTAATAGACTTCACACAGAATGAATGAGAACTTTTTAATATAGGTAGCATTAGAGAATAAAAACTGTAATTAAAAGATTTGAATTAAAACATTATTATGTACTTTTTACATAAAACTTTCTTGAATATATATAGTTTGAGCAAAATAAATTTTATTCTAACATATATACAATTTTAATTTTATTTTTAAGAAAAAGAAGTGAATAGTGTAAGTAGTCCTCAGTTAATAAACCTCAATAAATAAAACAAAAACTGACTGACACTATTTCGTTTCTTTTCCCCAAATATTTAACCAATACTTGTAAAGCTTCTCTCATAAATTGCAACCATTGAGCTTGTAAATGCAGCTCTATGTCACGCTGTCTAATCCTCTCCCTTTCCAATTCTTCTGATATTCGATCACACTCTCTTTCATACTCCCTAGCAGTCCACTCACACTCTTTAAATATTTTTAAAATCGTGTCTTCGTATTTTTTCTTTTTTTTCGGCGGTTTCCAATTGGAGTCCATTGGAGCTGCTGTAGGTGCTTGTGGCTGCGCGGGAGGAGGAGGTGGAACGACTGTAGGTTGGCTACTCGTTCCTGGAGTATTCCACGTATCTAGAAAAAATATGGTTACATAATTTTTTTAAGTATATATTTTTATTTCAAACTAAAGAAACTTAAATACTAACTATAACACATACTGTGTACCTAAAGTAAATGAAAGATAAATTAAAAATATACCAACCTTCAAGAATTGGTGTACATGAATCTCGTCGACATCTACAGTTTCTGTGGTTGGTACTTGTAAATGAACACCTGGCAAGTTATCTTCCACCCCAGCAACAACCTGTATTAATTAAAAAAATAATTTAGCATTAGTGCTTACTTACAATTTGTGATTTAAGGCCGTGTCTACTGTTTTTAAATGGTTTTTTTTTTCTTACCATAAAACTGCTCAAGAATAAGCATTATAGAGAAGTTTTTTAGATAACAGTAAACTTTGGAGACATTGTATATTAACCCTTCAAATACCGTCAATTAGATACACAATAGTAAGACAATAGATGCGCGGCCACCGGTGGTCGCTTGGGGATTCATGAATTAAACAAGAATCATAATTGAAAAACATTATGTGCCAACATTATCAATAATAGGCTAAAAATAAAAAGCATGAAATGAACTCAAACACCATCCACTAAAGAATTTTAAGTGTCACAATACTAACAAAAAAGCGCTTAAGTGGTGACCCTTTTTTTAACTTCAGGGATTATTAGTAAGTAGGTTAGTTGTAGACAAAGGAAACTTTTGACCATATTCTGTCCTACTAAGGAATTAAATATTCAGATAATTTTAAAATGATTACTAAGCTCTTCATTATATTTCTCTGAAAATATACTGATTACTGTTAAAATAAACTTTAAAAAAATATAATAAATAAAATGACACCAAGCAAAATACATTATCACACCTGTACGAATCCAGCTCCTTGTATGGGCATTCCCGTAGCAGCCTGCACCCCAATTATATTCATGACCCTGTTTTCTAGGTCTGTTAATGTTAATTGAAGCGCTGGCCCACCGCCTGTACCCTGAGCTGCCCTATTTATTTTGGCCCACTTTTTCTTCACATTATTTTTGAAATCACTCCAAACCTTAAACATAAGCAAACACCACAACAATAAAAAGAGAAGGATGCCCAGCACCAACATAAAATGCATGCATGTCATTTCTACTTGTGTGAAGTAGAAGCCTATTTCCTGAAACGTGTCTGAAGATTTAATAGTCGTTTCGTCACTTTTCCTCTGTTCGAGAGTCCCCTGTGCCATCACTATTGAGCATATCCGTCAACTCTCTCTTCCATTTTTGCTGCACATAATGTCTACCACGAGGGCCCCCGCTGGGTTTGGACAAGTCTCCATGCCTGTAATAATTTTAACATTTAAAGGACTGTGTATTCCAATATCGATTCTAATAATGTGTTGCCTTCCAATTATAGACCTACATAATTATCAATAAATATGAAGTACTCTCATCAAAGTTTATTTCAATTTAATACAAATTTGTTTATAAATTAAGAAGCTTATAGTCTACTATTTTTGAATGAGTCTAGTATACAAATAAACTAAAACTACAGTTTTTTCTTTTTATTCTTAACAAAAAAAGAATCGAAATATCCCATTAAAACACAAACAATAACAGATATGTTTACAATAAAATCTTCAATGAAATTTACTTACTTTTCCATAAATTCTACCATGAGGGTGTATTGCGTGTGGCTGGTTCTCATTTTGGAAACGTTTTATTGCTGCGAGAGTTAAATTTTAGAGCTTTTAGATGTTAAGAAATACAAGTTCACTTCAAAACAAAGTTGACCTTGAATGAGTCGCGTCAAAAAATGTCAAGTGTTACGCGTCGTTCGTTTAGGAACACAGTCTCACTAAACACAAAGTTTTAATAATAAATTAAATAGTTATACCATTTATTTTAACTGCATATTAACTTTTACTGCATTTTAATCGTATTATATCAACATTTGAATAGTTTTAAAGTTTTAAAGACCTTGAAATCACTAAGAACTAAATACGTATATAGTTTTTGAACGAAACGTTCAATCAATTTTAAGATCATTCGTTCTATTTTGTACATCCTTACTTACATTAGCATGACGTCACTAACGTAATCGTATCGAGGTCTCGATACTTAACAAAAGAGCTTTGTGCTTCCGACTTTGGTTTCGTATCGTAAACGTATCGACAACTCGATACGTTTCCGATACGAAACCTAGAAATATTCGTGCTAGGGCTACAGTTCTCGTTTACTTTCCTCTCGCACTTCTATTCCGCATACTGTTTCTTTCTAAAGTCCTTCTTCTATCAGTCCTTTTTATGGGTGAGATTCCCATTTTCTCAACTACATTTTCCTAGCTAATCTATTTTTCTGCCCATACAATCTCATTTCCCAAGGAGGGTTGGTGTTAAGCTGGCGGCCGACTATAAAACAGTTGCCAAATTTTTCGTAACATGTTTGGAAATCATACAATGCGCGATAGAGTTAGGGCGTACCCCACAGGCGACGCGCAGGGGCAACACCCGGCTCCTGTGGGAAATGGACTAGACTTGTTGCACCATCCTGGGCGGGGGCAACGTAAGAAGTTAGCTCGGGAAATGAGATTGAGGTATGCTAGTTGGAATGTTGGGGCCATGACTGGAAGGGCGAGAGAGTTAGCAGATGTATTGAAAAGAAGACGGATAAATGTAGCATGTTTGCAAGAGACTAAATGGAGAGGACCAAAAGCGAGAGAAATTGGTGAGGGATACAAGTTTTATTATTGTGAAAGTGATGGAAAAAGAAAAGGCGTAGGAATAGTTCTAGATTGTAAATTGAAAGAAAGTGTGATGTGAAGTAAAAAGGATTAATGATAGATTTATAGTTGTGAAAGTTATGTTAGAGAATATGATGTTGAATGTAGTTAGTGTGTATGCGCCACAAGTAGGATGCGATGAAATAGTGAAAGAGAAGTTTTGGGAGGATTTTGATAGAGCTTTAATAGCCATCCATGTGCATGAGGAATTGATTGTTGGAGGCGACTTTAATGGACATGTGGGAAAAAGAAAGGTATTTATGAAAGAGTACATGGAGGATGGGGATTTGGAAGTCTGAATAATGAGGGAGAGACGCTGCTGCAATCTGCTACCGCTTTTCACTTGGCAGTAGCAAACACTTGGTTTGAAAAAAAATGAAGAACATCTTATTACATACAAAAACGATCACCACAGGACTCAAATCGACTTCTTTTTAGCTAGGCGCAAAAACTTAAAGCACGTCAAAGTTTGTAAAGTGCTGCCAGGAGAAGATCTAGTATCACAGCATCGACCCCTGGATATAGAATCAATAGTCGAAATAAAACGCAACAAAGGCAAAGAGCGTGTCCCCCCCCCCCCTAAAATAAAGTGGCATATGTTAGAGAAGAATTATTGTGCGAAGAAGTTCAGAGAGCGAGTGGTTGACAAAATGATAGAGATGGGTGACATGAATGATCGAAGTATAAATGAAAGCTGGAATGTGATGGCAGAGTGTATTAGACATGCAGTAAAGATATTTTGGGAGAAACGAGAGAAAAGAGAAAGAAAGCCGTGGCATTAGCAAAAGCAAAATTCCAGGAAAAAATCCACAACTACACACAACAACAAAGTACCACACACTGGACGGTCCTGCAGGCCAAAAAGACCTTTATCGGCTTGCAAAAACCAATAGAGAGAATGACGAGGGATGTTTGTCAGGTAAGATGTGTAAGGAATGAAGCTGGAATGGTCTTATCAGATGACGAAAAAATTAAAGAGAGGTGGAAGGACTATTTTGAAAGACTGATGAATGAGGAAAATAATTGGAATGGAATTTTAGAGAGTAAACCAGTGAATGTAGGATTAGTGAGAACGGTTGGTATGGATGAAGTCAGAAAAGCAGTGAATGGAATGAAGAATGGTAAGGCCATTGGTCCAGATGGAATACCAGTTGAAGTGTGGAAGTTATTGCGAGTGGATGGTTGGACGTGGTTTAGCTTTGTTCTTCAATAAGTTGTTGCAGGAAGAGGCCTTACCTGATGATAAAAAAAAAGAAGTACAACTTGCACTCAGCAAATTCAAAAACAAAAAAGCTCCAGGGCCAGACGGGATAAAAGCAGACCTATCGAGGGCCTTTGACTCGATCAACCACAAGGACCTGATCAAGAATCTTCAGAATCAAGATGTTACCAACAATATTATTAAAATAATTGAGAACTACCTTGAAGGCAGAAACTTAAGAGGTAGATTCAGAACTACTACTACCAACGATAAACCGCTACCTCACGGCGTGCCTCAAGGCTCGATCCTGGGACCGATAATCTTCAATTTGTACGTACATGACATTTGGGATATACAAGACCACGTCTCACAGAAAGGTCTCAAACTCTCACAGTACGCAGATGATTTCTGTATACTCAACACAGCCACGAATCCAGAACATGCGACTATGCCAGCCATAATTAATTATTATACAAGATGGGGATTAAAGTATAATATAGAGAAAACAGAATGCATCATGTTCTCGAAAAAAAAAATACCGGCCAACAGTAAAATTGAAACAACAAACGTTGCACTATCAAAAGCAGATCCTCGGTGTCATCTTCGACAAACACATGAGGATGAACCAGCACACCGAACAGGTCATCAAAAAACAGAAACAAGTCAGAAGAGCCCTCAGTCCAATAATAGGATACAATGCGAAGACGGACTTAAACACGAAAGTAGCAATCATTCAGGCCTGCATTTTACCGCTGATGCAACTACTCTCAAGGTATAGCGCAACGAACCTAAGCAAAATTGAACGCCAATATACATTCAGTTAAAAAAGTATCGGGAATGGATGATTTGTTTATGGTTCCAAATTCAAATTTTTGTTTTTTTGTAGTTGTTAGATTGGCACAACTGTTTTCCATTTTGGCGCGGAGTTTGAGTTGCATCTGTTATTTATATTAAATACAGTGCTGGTTTTAGTAATATCATATATAGTGTGTATTGCGAATTTCATAATGGACAAAAATATCGAACAAAGAGTTTGTCTTAAATTTTGCATCGCCAATGGAATTTCGTGTTCGGAGTCACTGAAAATGTTACAGAAGGCTTACGGTGAATCGACTTTATCAAAAACTCGTGCTTATGAGTGGTTCAAAGCGTTCAAAAGCGGTCGAGATGTGATGGAAGATTTGGCTCGCTCTGGTAGGCCGTCAACGGCTGCAACTGAAGTTAACATTGCAAAAGTGAAGGAAATAGTGACTGAAAATCCCCATTCAACTCTGAGAGAGATAGCCGCCGAACTTTCTGTATCTCACGAGTCGATCCGTACCATTTTAACTAATCATTTGGGTATGAAACATGTTGCTGCTCGGCTAGTCCCAAAAGATCTGAATTTTCTCCAAAAACTCAATCGCATGAAAGTCGCTGAGGACATGCTAGAACGAATCAGTTCGGACCCAACATTCATGAAACGCATTGTTACTGGTGACGAGACGTGGGTTTACGAGTTTGACATGCAAACTAGTCAACAAGCTTCGGAGTGGCGCCTTCCAACTGATCCGAAACCGAAAAAACCACGCCAAAGTCGATCAAAAGTCAAAGTCATGTTGACTGTTTTCTTTGACTATCGCGGTGTTGTGCACTCTGAATTCTTACCGGAAGGTCTAACGGTAAATAAAGAATATTATTTGAGCGTTATGCGGCGTTTAAGAGAGCAAATTCGACGAAAAAGGCCAGATTAGAAAAGACCACGACAATGCGCCTTCGCACAAGGCTATCATTGTGAACGAATTTTTGCCAAACATTCAAAAAATACCATCCAGCAACCACCATATTCACCAGATATGGCTCTTGCTGACTTTTTTCTTTTTCCTAAACTCAAATTACCACCACTTCGTGGCACCCGTTTTCAATCGATAGAAGACATAAAGGAGAATTCGCGGCGAGAACTGAACTCAATTCAGGAAGCAGCGTTTAAAAAATGTTTTGATGAATGGATTATTCGTTGGCGCAAGTGTATCGTTTCTAAAGGAGCATACTTTGAAGGTGATAAAATAAATTTGGATGAATAACAGACATTTTGTGTATTATTGATCTTTTCCCGGTACTTTCTTGACACAGTAGTAGATTGGCATTGAAAAATGCCGCCCAGCTACCAAGACTAACACCCACGGAGGTTATATGGGAAATGGCTGACATAGAATCCTGGCACCTACGTGCCGAGGACCTAAACACTAAAATGTTGGAAAACATTGCAAAATTAGTAATAAAAGATCTTGAATCCTCTGGAGATGCCTACCAATCGCACGGCGAATTTAACCCTTTCAGGATTAATTACAGAATAGGCGAGATATTATATGACCCTAAAAAAAAAGGATATAAGCGATGGCTCACTGACAAAACGAAGGCACCGCGTCCCCTTAAAATAAAATAAAATATGTAAAAGATATGTATAGTAAATATACAACAACAACATAAATAAATAAATAAAACACGTAATTTCTTTGTACATACTAACATATTGCGAATAAATAGAACACAGTAAACATAGATCTTTTAGGACATAAGTTAGCTGACTCACCTCTGCACGGCACGCCGGTGACAGAGACATTTTGTAATACATAAAGTAGGCAAATAAATGTTATTCTGATTCTGATACCTGATGATTGGTGCAGCAATTCCTTCGTGCCTATCTTTAAAAACAAAGGTGATGTGCTTGAGTGCAACAATACAGAGGAATAAAGCTAATGTCACATACTATGAAGACCTGGGAGAAAGTTATTGAAAGGCGACTGAGAGAAGAGAGTGAAATTTCGCAGAACCAATTCGGTTTTATCGGCCGGGTCGGGGTACAACGGATGCCATTTTTTCTATACGCCAACTATGTGAGAAATACAGAAGTGCGCATAAAAACTTACGACAGCTTCAATGTGGCTGTCGGCTTACATCAAGGGTCGGCTCTCAGCCCTTACCTCTTCCAGATGATAACGGATGCTCTGACGTCAGACATCCAGAAAGAAGCTCCCTGGTGTATGTAGTTTGCCGATGACATTGTTCTGGTTGCCAAGAGTGGCCTAGAGGTCCAGAACAGATTGGAGGTGTTTTTTTATCTGTTGACGGGGAAAATCATCATTGACGAAACCCGCTCTTGGGTGGAGCGGGAGACAGTGTCAGAGTCTTACTGGCTAAAAACCCCGCGCCGTTCCTTCTAGCCTTCATACCGGGGCTCTAGTTTCCTTTCGGATAACCCCGACCCCGGTAGGCTTCGACCCAGATGGGCCCCTCCTGTTGCTGACAACTCCTTGAGGCGCGCGGGAACAGTGCGCGCCGTCGACGCCTTGGCTCGGTCCGGACAGTTACCAGACGATCGGACAGCGAGCTACCCATGGCTCGCTATCCACGAGCCCGCGTCTACGGTGGCTGGAAATCGGGGCTGAAACCCCGGCGGTGGCGGCGGTGAGGGCGCCGTTGCCTGATGCGGTCGGCCTCCTCCTTTGCTAGCATTACTGCTTCGCAGAAGGAGGCGACCGCCTGCCACTCCTCCTCGCTCCGGACCATGGCCTGAACCAAAGCCCGGCGCGAGAGGTCTCCGCCGCCGATCGCCCCCACGAGGGCACGGCGTTGCTCCGCCCAAGCAGGGCACACCTCAACTGTGTGCTCCACCGTGTCCTCCGGGCGTTCCGCACAGTGGCGGCACCCGGGCGTCTCTTCCGCTCGAATCCGATGCAGGAACCTCCCGAACTTGCCATGTCCGGTGCCCTGCGCCATGCGGAAGGTAAGGACGCCGTGAGGCCTTTCCAGCCACGCCTCAAAGAGGGGACTTACCGCCATAATTGTGGCGTGCCCAGCACTGGGTTGCGATAGTCGTTGACGCCATTTCACCGTGAGATCTCGCCGGAGCTCTGTCCGCCATACCTCGACCTGTCGCGGTAGTGGACTTTCACCCCGGCGTTGCATCTCCACGCGCTTATTGTGCATGTGTGCAAGGACTGTTGCCTCCAGATCCCACGGTGGTAGGCCAGCCAGAAGGTTCGCCGCTTCGCGGGAGATCGTGCGGTAACCCCGCACCATCCGTATTGCCATGACCCTCACGGCAGGCGTTCAGTGTGGCCGCCGGTTGCCTCTTCAGCGACGGCGCCCACACCGGCGCCCCGTAGAGGGCCATGGACCGAACGATCCCCACGTAGAGCCTCCGGAAGGAGGCGTCTGGACCCCAAGGTTGGGCAGGAGCCGCTTGAGAGCAGCCCCGGCCCGGTTGAGTTTGGGAGCCAAACGTCGGAAGTGTTCTCCGAAATTCCATCGGCTGTCGAGAACGAGTCCCAGGTACTTCATCGTCGACTCGACGCCGATGCGAACTCCTCCTACCGTAAGTTGGGAGTCTGATGGTGGCGCCGTCCGAGGGCCGTGGAAAAACATGGCCTCGGATTTGTGCAGCGCCACCTCGAGTACCAACTCCTGGATCCTACCAACGACTGTCGCAACCCCGCGTGTCGCTAGAGCGACCGCCGCCTGGTGCGACTCTCCCTGTGCTAGAACCAGCGTGTCGTCTGCGTAGCAGACCACGCTGACCCCGTCAGGGAGGTCGCCGCGCAGCACGTAGTCGTAGCCGTTGTACCACAAGGGTGGGCCTAGAACCGACCCCTGCGGAACACCGCACGACATCTCTCGACGTTTCCAGTCTTCCTGGTGACCGGGGTAGATAATGGACCTGTCCGACAGGTAAGCCTCGACCACTCGACGGAGGTATTCGGGCACCCGGTGGTACCGGAGTGCCCTCCGGGTCGTACTCCAGGGCAGGGAGGTGAACGCGTTGGCAATGTCCAAGGACACTGCCACGACGCTCCTGCCCCGGGACACCGCAACCCCCGTCGTGAGGGCTCGCGCGCGCATTATGGCGTCCACCGTAGAGCGCGCCCTGCGAAAGCCGAACTGTCCGTCCGACAAGTCCGGCCCCACCCGTGTTAGCCGCGCGACGAGGCGGTTTGCAATGACTCTTTCAAAGAGCTTGCCCAACTCGTCGAGCAGCACAATAGGCCGGTACGCGGACGGAGAGTTCGCAGGGCGCCCTGGCTTCGCAATGAGGACCAGTTTCTCCGTCTTCCAGCGAAGTGGAAACTGGCCCCTCTCCATACATGCGCTGAAGAGCCCTCTTAGTCGAGGCCTGAGAGCCTCCATGGCCAAGACCCACGCTTTCCCTGGCAAGCCGTCGGGTCCTGGGGCGGTGTTCTTGGCACTCAGCCTTCGCACCGCCACTCTCACCTCTACCTCGGTCACCTCTGGAGCGAGATTGGAAGTGTGGTCCCACAGACTGAAGAGTATTGAACTGAAAATGAGCAGAACCAAAACAGAGTACTTGTTCTGCGATTTCGGCGGTCTCTCCAATCCTATGCCTTTAGCTCTCGCCGGAACGCCCATACCGATCTGTTCCGACTTTAGGTACTCTGTACCTCACCATCCCCTTGGGTCGCTCGTCCAAGGGGATGGTGAGGTAGATCGGGACGTAACACTTCGGATCAACGCAGGATGGATGAAATGGCGACAGGTCACGGGAACCATTTGTGACCCACGGATGCCCCTCAAGTTGAAAGGTAAAATCTACAAGTCCGTGATAAGGCCTGTCGTACTGTATGGATCAGAATGTTGGGCTGTGAAAAAGATGGATGAAAAAAGATTGCATGTAGCAGAGATGAGAATGTTAAGATGGTATGGTGGGATGGTGTGGTATGACAAGAATGGATAAAGTGAGAAATGAGTATATTAGGGGAAGTTTGAAAGTGGCGCCAGTGACTGAAAAGTTGAAAGGGGATTGTTTGTCTTGGTATGGTCATGTGAAAAGAAGGGACGAAACGCATGTTACTAAAAAAGTTATGAGTTTACATGTGGATGAATGTAGGGGGAGAGGGAGGCCAAAAGATGGATGGATTGTGTGAAAAGTGATATGATAGAAAAGGGAATTAGTGATAGTGTGACGAGTGACAGGACAGAATGGAAGAAAAAAATGTGTTGCGCCGACCCCAAATAAAACGGGACAAGGGCAGAAAGATGATGATGATGATGACAATTTAGCACTTATTTTCTACCTGCTGCTCCCAGCGGCTTCGCCCGCATGATTGTAGAAAATTATCTCAAGGCAACATACTTCCGGGACAAAAAGTATAATATGTCCTATTCCAGGACATGGTCTATCCGTGTACCAAGTTTCATCAAAATCGGTTTTTTCATACAGGCGTGAAGACGCAACAGACAAACAAACAAACTCACTTTCGCTTTTATAATATTAGTAAGGATTAATATTCAAATTTTTATTTTCTGCACTAAAGTTTTCATAGTTTTAGGGTTATGTTACATTTTTTTGTGTTATCTTTTTATTTGTTTCTACTTTCTTAGTGATTTACTACTTTCTGCTTATATTACTTAATGATCTATTACATTTTGCCTTGTCTACATTTTCTTCTTGTCTACATTTTTGCAGCTTTTAGTCTTATGTCTACTTATGTTTTAGGTACATTTATTTCTTAAAATCCTAATAATCCTACTGTTTAACATTTACTATCTACTAATTATCTTATTTAAAGGAATTACCATGTAGTTTCTTGCCGGTTCTTCTCCATAGAAAACGACTAATTTGGAACCGTGCACAAGCTTCTGACGTTTCAAAGTGCCCTGTGCCCATGTATGTGTTGTGAATAATATATTGTGAATTTTAATACCGTTACCACTGAGACACCACTGTTAACCATAACGCAGCAAACACCAAAGAATAACTTAAAAGGGATGAATTAAAGTATAAAGGTTGTATTCAGGCAATTATTTGAATGGGTTTTCCAAAGTTCTCCCAGCATTAATTCACCTCCTGTAGTAGTGTATGGTCCATATTTAATCGACCCCTTGTCGATTAAATATGCTGTAAAAAGTAATAACCGTCGCGTGGATTCGACCTTGATGCAAAAAGGGTTCTTTTTTTAATGTTCCCTATTATTGGTTGACAATAGATCGAGCAACTGTTAGACACAATAAAAGTTTGCATGGGGTGGTTATTCAACCATAACAAAATATTTAATGTAGAGGGTTTATTATGATCGTTTGGATTTCCAATCTGTCATTTCTCCCGACTGTGTTTGCTTGTATTTGGCATACATAAAAAGTATCATTATGTATCCTAACATATTATAAAAGCAAATCTCCCACCGCATCTGTAGCCGATAAACTCAAATACTGCTGATTTCACCAATAGACAGAAAACATTATGAGGAAGTTCATATATTATAGTGGAAAAAGCAACTCCAACTTTCAGCTACTTTAAGCAATATGACTCACAGAGCTTAAATAAAGAGACCGAGAGACAATCTAGACTTTTTTATAAAGAGATGGAGTCCATATTTGTAACCTGGGCTGGCAATCAAGATTCTAAACACTAAAAACTTCTTGATACTTTCGAATTCATCAAATAACGAAACAAAAAGCTATAAAGTAAGTAAAACAAAAATATAAAGTATATATAAATAAATAAAACAATTTTTTTCCAATGTACAGTGCATTGGAAAAAAATTGATTATTGAAATAATTGATTATAATAATGAATTGTTGGATAGGAATAACAGAACTGCATGCATAAACCGCTTCAGGCCTCATTCAAATCAATCAAAAACCAGAAGGAAATGACATTGCCGGAATTGGTAGGGAGCTGTGCCCGGTAATGTCATTCCCTTCCCCCCTTCTCCCGGTACATCGTATTAAAGCTTAAAGGTACGGTTTTACAGTTGTTTAGGTTTTATGATATGATACGAAAAGGCGATCGACCCTATAAATAAGATTTAAAAAAAACCCTAATCATTTTGAACAGCAATGATTGACATCAACACAACAATAATCTACAATAATACTCGTAACACGTTAAAATGATAGTGACAGTAAGTTAGTATGAGAACGCCTTTCAGACTTCAGGTATAATTCTATGAAAATGTATGAAGCACTAACAGTGATACATATTCATAGAGGCTAGTGAAGTATCAGTCAAAAATCAAAAGACCAAGTAAAACGTAATCACATTGATATATATTGGTAATAGTTACTTGCAAAAGACGACATAAACAAGCTGTGATTTTGAACAAGAGCTTTTCGTCTTACAGATATTTTTGAATATTTAGGCGAATTTGCAAAAAAAAAAATATACAATTGGACATGCAATAAAACACTAAAAACATAACACATTGAATTTTTATTTAGTCATATAAATAAGTAAGTACATTAATTTGCTTAAATATATTTATTTCTTATTGTTTTAACACATCATCTACAATATTCACTTACAAGGTACATTCAATTTTTGTACACGACCGAGGGTCGACTTGGAGGGAATGGATATCAAATAACACACCACCGGATTTACTTCACTTTACGTATATTGAAACTTAGTACCACTGTTTCCCGATAGGTGCGCTGCTGCTCTCAAAAAAACAATATTTTTGGATCGACCTTATACTATCCGCGGTAACGAAACCATAGCGACTTATAATTTGACGCCAACGCCATCTATCGAGCTTGAGAGTACTAATTGCCCATTATTAGCCGCTATGATTCCGTTCCCTTTTATATTTACTCTAAACATACCGCCCACCAAGGACATACTTTCCAATGTCCTTCAACACCGCCCATCGTGACAAAGTAATTTGGATTATTTGGGCATGGGTGTACCAATATCATTGGTGAGGAGTTTAACCAATTAACAATAATAAGATATTATTACAACTTCCATCAATAAAATACTAATAACATCAAAACTATAAAATAACAAATTTAATTGGTTACAGGAAGCACACACAGTTTAGACGTCGGCCTTTTTATGGTCGATGCCTGTGTACGTATAGCTACAACACGAGTAACACCATCCAATCCCGGATGTTTCTCTTCGATCCTACCAAATAACCACTTGCCAGGGGGCAACTTGTCTTCTTTTACTAAGACCACATTACCAACCGATGGTTCCGGAGTTCTGTAGGCCCACTTATGCCTCTGCAAAAATTGGTGAAGGTAGTCACGCGACCATCGACGCCAGAAATCTTGCATTTTCTGGTGTAGTTGCCATCGCTGTAAACTATGTGCATTAGACGCTTTATAGTTTGAGTCTGGAAGCACAACGAGTGGTTCCCCCACCAGAAAATGACCCGAAGCAAAGACCATTAATTTGTCTTGATCCTCCACATAGGATAACGGTCTCGAATTGAGGCATGCTTCTATTTGGGCCAACACTCTCATTATCTCCTCAAATGTTAGCGTGGAGTTTCCGATCACCCTCGACAGTGTCGAAAATCGGTTCCATACATACCAATCAGTTTTAGGAATACCCATGACTTCACTTACTTCAGATATTAATTTGCTAACAAGAACTGCCCCACAGAGTTCTAGTCTTGGGATGGACACTTGTTTGACAGGCGCCACCCTTGTTTTAGATGTTATCAATGAAGTGTGAACATTTCCTGAATAATCCACTACCCTAAGGTAAACAACTGCTGCGTACGCTAGCTTTGATGCGTCTGAAAATCCGTGTAGCTCTGTTTTAACGTTATCGGAACTAGTGTGTACCCAACGCGGAATTTCAATCTGAACCAGAGAGGTCAAGCTATGATGGTAAGTACTCCATTCTTGTACTAAATTGCTTGGAACCTCTTGATCCCAATCTAACCCTGCCAGCCACAATTTCTGTATAAATATTTTAGCCGATATTATACTTGGAGCTAACCATCCCAAAGGGTCAAACAGACGTGATATTTCGGAGATTATTTTTCTTTTAGTTACAGGTCCGGTTATCGTCGGGAGTTCCAGAGAGTATCGGAAGCAGTCTTCGCTACAATTCCAAGTAAGGCCCAATATCTTTGCTATGTTATCCATTTTTATTCTTAACTCTTCATGCGTAGTTTCATTCGCTTCCCTTATGTTGTTTAATAATTCCTTACTATTACTCATCCACTTTTGTAACTCAAATCCGCCCTTTCTTAAAGTTTCATTCATTTCCTTGAAGACTTTAAGACCCTTTTCAATGCTTTCCACTCCTGTCATCAAATCATCCATATAAAAATCATTCAAAATAATTTTCTTTATTTCAGGATTATCTTCGCATTCGTCATAAGCTACTTGGTGTAAAGCACGAACTGCCAAGTATGACGCTGAGGCAGTACCAAACGTAACTGTGATTAGTTCATAATCTTCTATCTCTTTTTCAGGACTATCCCTCCAGAGTATGCGCTGATATATGGTATCCCTTCTGTCAACTAAAATTTGCCGATACATTTTAATAATATCAGCCACTAAACATATCTCATGAGATCTCCATCGCATAATAATATGCCGCAGTTCTGCCTGCAAGGTTGGTCCGATCAATAAATTGTCATTGAGTGACATTCCATTTGAACCCTTGCAGGAAGCATCGAATACGACACGCACCTTGGTCGTATCCTTATCTTCCCGAATGACAGCATGGTGTGGTAAGTATATAGCTTTTTTATTTTTTCCTTTATCATCTGATACCTTTTCCATGTGATGTAATTCTGAATATTCATGTATAACCTTCTGGTAATCGTATTTTAATTTATTATTTCTCCCTAATTTTGATTCTAAGCTTTTCAATCTTTTTTCAGCTATAGCTTTCGACTCACCAAACCTTTCAATCAGCTCCTCATCCCGGAACGGTAGCCTTACAACATATCTGCCATCCGTATTACGCCATGTAGAAGTTGTAAACAATTGTTCACATCTGACTTCATCCTCCGTAAGCATCTTTTTTGTCCTAGATGGTTCGGCCTCTAATTCCCAAAATTTTCGTAACACGTCATCATCTTGGACAGTAGAGTGCATCACGGTGATATGTGAGTGAATGTTAGTACTTCTTTCCACTTCGACCGCCCCCGACAATATCCAGCCTAAAGCGGTGCCCTGCGCTACGAGTGTACCGCTAGCGTTCTTCTTTAACCCGTCCCGAATAACCTTACTGTACACTTCAGCACCTAATAAAATATCAATTTTATTAGGCCTGAAATATTCTGGATCAGCCAACTCGGTGTCACCTAGATCTACCCATTCTACCCTAGTCACCTTCGTAGCTGGGAGAAGAGATGTGACAGATTTCAGGACGTAGGCGGTTACCTGTAGTTTAAACGCTGGATCAATTCTCGAACCAATTGTTAAAACTACCTTGGCGGTTGAGGAAGTACTTTTATTTCCACCCACACATAATATTGTATTTTTTGAAGATATTTTCTTCAAACCCAAGTACTGAACCATTGATTCAGTTACAAAGGATCCTTGTGATCCCTGATCCAATAACGCCCTTACCTCGCGGTAAGTCCCATGTTTCGACTCAGCCTTTAACAAGGCTGTGGTTAATAACACCGCTTGCCTGGTGTTTCCTGTCGAATGACATGAGACTAAATGTTTATCCTCCATTTTTGCGTTATCATCCTTTTTCTCATAATCAGTTGATGAGGTTCCCTCGCGAGCAGCTGAACTACCCTCACCAACTGCCAACCCAGAAACACCCGTTGGGTGTAGCAAAGAATGGTGGCGGCGTTTGCACACCTGGCACCTGTGAGTGTTTTTGCAGAACCTAGCAGAGTGGTTACTATTTAGGCAATTAAAGCACAAGTTCTTTTCTTGTACAATATTTCGGCGACTATCGATAGACTCTTTAGAAAACTTAGGGCAAGATGAAATTCTATGATAAGCGGAGCAATATGCGCAAGTAACATTTTTATTATCCTTGACTACATGAAATGACTGAGTACTTTTAGGATCTCTATCTATTTTGTTATCCAGATTTTCCAAACAACGAAAGCGACTTATTAAAAACTCACTTAATTGATTGAATGTCGGCAAACCATCTGTAGGATCTGAAGCTACCTGCAACTCCCAGGCTTTCCTGGTTTCTTTGTCTAATCTTGTACTAACTAAATGAATTATCAAGATATCCCAGGATGAAACATCAATTCCCAAATTTTTTATCGACTCCAAACAATCAGATGTAGTACTTATTAACCTTTTAATCTCCGTGGCTGATTCTACCGTCGAAGCCTTTTGACCGAATAGACGTTTCAAAATACTATTTGCCAGAAACTTCTTATTGTTATACATCAACTCTAATTTTTCCCAGCTTGCCTTATAATTGTCTGAAGTAACATTCACATTTCTTAATAAGGATTCCGCGTCTCCAGTTAAATATCCTTTGAGATAATACATTTTTTGTGCATCATCCAGCCTTTGGTTGTTGTGAATTAACCCGACAAATAAGTCCCGAAAGGTCTGCCACTCACGATATTTACCGGAGAACGTGGGAATTTTTACTTCAGGCAACCTAAAATTAGAGACTTCATTACTAGTTCCTGGACTACTACGCATATCACTGCATTGTCTCGTTTTACCTGCACATAAGAGCTCTTTTAAATCACTTTTAAATTGCAAATAAATTTCTTCTACGTCATCATAGACACCATCTTTATGATATTTCGAACTACACAAATCTGCCCGTTTAATTTCGCTAATTATTTTTAAATGAGTCGTATAAAACATATTCCAATGTTGTTCCAAGCTTTCCAAACGTGTTTCGATATACGAAACTGTAAGCCGGTCTTTAGTACATTTTTTAACATTTGCTCTAGCCTTTACAATTTTAGACTTAAGGTCCTCCTGAATATCATTATACGAATCCATTTTTATAAACAACAATACAAATAACAATAAAAAACACAAAAAGATAATATGTAGCTAAAAAACAATAGACTTGTGATAGCAGTAATCACAACTATTTAACTTAATGTCTCTAAAAACACTTTGAACTTTTTCCATATTAATTCTAACAATTAGTTAAAGTTAACTTAACGGTTTAGAATTTTTACAAGTGTTTTTAACTTCATTTATTTTTTGAAATTTGGGCATAGGTTCCCCGTTTCAACCACTTTTTGCCTAAATTTTTTACAAGTCCAAAGTTATTATGTTTGTAAATGTACTCACGGTTTTTCTTCACAACTGTACACTCACTCACACTGATGACCGACACTTGCACTATACCAATGGAGATCCTCTGCTTAGCGCTCCCTCATGGTCTGCTTCACCTCCCTTGCGCCGTTCCTCCAGGGTGACACAGCCAGACCTGGCTGCCGATGCTGTAGTTCCAACAGGCTGCTCCTGGCTCCAGCTCCACCCGGCTCCGCCTCCAACTCCTGGGCACCTTTCACTTGGTACCCTGCTGAAGGGGCTGCTCTGGACAGCAATCCACTGCCCAGTACTGACGCGTAGGGTGGTAGTCACTTCCACCACCAGTGACCACCAAAAACACTCGCGACCATATCCGGCTCGAAGGACCATGTACACGACCGAGGGTCGACTTGGAGGGAATGGATATCAAATAACACACCACCGGATTTACTTCACTTTACGTATATTGAAACTTAGTACCACTGTTTCCCGATAGGTGCGCTGCTGCTCTCAAAAAAACAATATTTTTGGATCGACCTTATACTATCCGCGGTAACGAAACCATAGCGACTTATAATTTGACGCCAACGCCATCTATCGAGCTTGAGAGTACTAATTGCCCATTATTAGCCGCTATGATTCCGTTCCCTTTTATATTTACTCTAAACAATTTTTTCATCTACTCTTAAATCTCGAAAAGAAGAACTAGCTAGTTTCTAAGATATGTTATCAAGGAATGAGGTTGGTGCCGTTATATTTGCTTGATTAGCGAATGGTGGAATTCAATGTAGTCCTAGCAATCCAGATTCATTTTTCCTGTAGTTCTTAAATCTGTTTATGTATATCAGCCAATGTATTACGGTGTTAAAGTTCTTACAATAGGCCTTCATATTCGATTCGATAGAGGCAAAGACATTAAACATATACTACCAATAGACAGGACATAGCGAACAAAATTCTAATCCGAGACTTGTTACTAAAGTAGTAACAAGTCGCTGTCACCTGTACCTGTCGAGTTGCGTTTGTGTCCGCTATACGCTCCAAAAGAAAATATTTTTTGGAGAAATATGCCTAGTTGCGCATTGCACCATTGTAAATCGTATTATGGCAAAACGACTGGGCCTAACTCCAGTTTGTTTTCACTGAAGCATAGGATGACAATTTTTTTTAATATTTCTTTTGATGGCCGCTCTGTTGTATTTATTTAATCTTTTTGGATAGAGGCCAGACTTCAATTCAGGCACCTTGACTTCGTGAGCGTCCGAATCCAAATCGTAAACAAACCAATTCAATAAGCATAGCTAAATATTAATATCAGAAGCGTAAAGGAAAGTCCGATAAAGGATAGCGTGGAGCCAAGTTTAAAAAATCCAATACAGTTACGAAAACACAAAACAGTAATATGTTGTAAGATTGACGCTGGACTGACACATACAGTTTTTGACAGTTTAGTTTAAAGAACACAGAAATGTCAAAAGACCTCTCAAGACGTTTGGATAAACGCTCTTGGAAAATATTGTCGTGTATGTGTATTCATAATGTTAAACGTGAGTTCCATCAAGACACGCAGTCACTCAAAAAGTGGTGTCTGCGATAACCGTGAAACCGTTAGCTTTTTTAAGGTAGTTTAGCAATACAATTCTGGCATTCACGGGTGTTTTATATTTTAGTTTTAGCTTCAGGCTTACTACAGATAAGTACAGAAATAGTCTTATGCGTGTATCTAAACGTAGACGCCATGATTGCAATGATATGAAACGACATAATAACAATTAACGCACAATTTTTTTGGGATTATTTCTAGCCTGTTCTACAGAAATGTGATTGTTGTGATTTATGTGATGCGAGGTACGTGAGAATTGATTTGGGCAGGATCCGGCCATGTCTTTTAACCCTCGGTTAGGATAGGTAGGTAGTAGTCAATTAAGTATCCATAGTAACAGACAGAATAACAGGGGGAACGGCACACGTTCTGCAGTACATACACATATCTAGCTCGATGGATTGGTCGGTAACTATGGATACGGGAGGAACGGTAGGGTGGTGGTGCGTACAAGATATTTGCCAAACAGGCGTGACCCTGATACACATACAAAGGGTTCCATACTAAACCCCCCGACTACATATGTGAAGACATGTAACCTTTTAACTCAATTTCTGGTTTAAATATATGCGAAAATAGAGATATTGACTCAATTGAAAGTGTTCCCACCGTAAAAGGCTGATGAGAGCGGAATAACTTCAGTTTTAGACGCTAATAATAAGAACTGAACGATAACTTGCAGAGTTTGTTCGTGTTACCATTCTCTTTTACTAGAAGACCTTTCCGCATGCATGAGAGAATACAAGATGCAATTGCAACTACGTCTATTAAAGTTACTCGTAACCAAAAATGGCCGAAAATCATAGAGCTCTTAAAGGTCACATGCACGTACGGCACGACATTGTAGCAAGGGTTTTTAAGTATCTCTCTGAAGGTGACATATTCGGATCTACCACCAGTCACATCTGACATGTCACTGTAGAGTATCAGAAAACGTGATAGTTTGTCTAATGAAAGCGTAAGCTGGAGTTTTTTTTTTTTAATTAAAGTGGCAACATAAATTTTGCCACCAAATTCACGTCTGTCTATGATTGCAATTGTCAGTTTTTTGAAACAGATATTTATTTGTCAACAATAATTGCTTTATCATGGGTAAAACAATATAAAGTTATGTGCGAAAGCTGCTACACACTATTATCAATGAGTTTAAACAAAAACAAGAAGAGAAAGAAGTTGTTTTCTAAGAAAAACAACTATGTTTATGTACGATCTTGAATTTTTAAGTTAGTGTGACATTATAATCTTGATCATTGTTGACTGACCACTAGATATTTTTACGGTATGAATGATGATACTTCTTCTTATGATAATCTTAAAAATATGCCAGGACACAACGAAAAAATATTTGGAGAAAAGATCTTTATACTAAGTTCTGAAAATAAATATCTTCACTGATGTCCTAAAGAGTGCTACAATACATTTATAAGCAGTCGAGATGTGATGAAAGATTTGCCTCCGTCTGGTAGGCCATCAAAGTCTTCATCTGTAGCGTAAAACTAAAGAAAATAGTAGGTAACTAAAATCCTCGTTCAAGTTTGAGAGAGATAGCTATCTAGGTATATAACCTTTACCATACATCTACCAATAAATAAATCTACTCAAATTTAAGTTCTTATACAACTATTGTACAATGGTCATAAATAAAAAAAAATATTCAAGTATCAAAACTTTTTTCTCCTACTATTTCAATAATACCATATTAAATTTTTTGGGTTTTAACCTCCTTTTCTCAGGTCACGCTTTCAGTAGACGGACTATGTTCCTCACGTACTCTTTACACTTGACAAAATATAAGTACAGACATCTACAGAGAGAGTCTACAGACGTCTTAAACTCAGAACACATGATCTTGCACTAAAGCTCCTCAATCTCTTCATGAGTTAGACAAAAATAGACCTATCCGAAGCCCACATTCTACATAAATTGTTTTTTTTTTATGCCAAGAAAAACAAATGTAAGTAAATTATTTCAAACGAGCGTGTTAATTTATGTGAAAATTTAATTTCTTTACTGATGTAATTTTATTTTAGTTGACAATCTTATCCTTATTAGGAAGAAAAAAGAATCACCTTACACCAACTTTTAAGTGGCAGTGAGCAGGGCACATTACTCGCAGAACAGATGGTCGATGGGTTCGAAAGGTTCTGGAGTTGCGACCGCGAGTTGCGACTGGATCTTGTTATCGTACTGTTATACGGGAACACGAGAAACGGTTTTTAAAAAAAAGCACTTTGTTGGTTACACGTTAGTTTTATTTAGGGCTTTAACCTTGACACAATTCGGGTGTTGAACTTGAACTTTTGGCAAACTGGCAGACGCAAGGACAGAGATGTTACCGGCTTTACGGATGCGCTCGGACTGACGTACCACGACAGTGGGACGTAATGCTAGCTCTAAAATGATGATTATGCATTTTACACAGAAATCTATATAATCAATATATTACTGTTAAATAAGGGTTTTCCCTAACATTGGGAAACCATAACAGTACCCAAGAACTCACATTTTTCATCAGCACTTACGACTACAGCGAGGCAGTTGAACCACGCTCTTTCTACATACTGAACTCTAAAAACTGCCGCCGCATTACTGTGAGGGTGATGTTGTGATTTATATTAAGCCGATGCTTGCGTAGCGACAGTGAATTGGGGAGACAGGGGGTCGGGTAGAGGAGAATGTTATTGATTTATAAGCCCCTCGTGATAACCGTATTTCTTACTGCGTACTTAATACATCTGGTTGATATTTTGGTTTCATTGAGTCGAGGTTATTATTTCTACAATAAAATAATTTCGTCAAGGGATAAGGTCGACTCGATACAAGCCTTACCTAAATAAAACACAAAAAAAAAAAGATTTCGAGTCAACAACATACATACGCAAAATTCGGATTGTCAAGAGTTTTGTTAAATTCTAATGGTGCTAACGTGATGGACTACATAATCGCAGTCGCTATAATGGCCATTCTAGCATAACTTCCTTGACATGGCCGGATGACATTTTGATTAGTTATTATAACGTTTATTAACCAATCAAAATGTCATCCGGCCTTCTTCATCTTTCTTCTATTCCCTTTCATACTAGCTCATATACACCACAATAAAGACCTGTGACTCATATTGACTGAAAAACGTCATGCTATTAACATGGAGTGAATAAAAAAAAACATTTATTTTTCAGTTGTTTAGCAAAACTTTTTGTTTGGACACTTTTGAGAGTACGTGTCGATGTCAAAAAGGAATGTAAAAAGATCGTTTATCAAAGATTTTATATAACCTACTAGACTAGATTGATTTCGAAACAATATTACGCTCTCTAAAGTGTTCTTCATTCTCAATGGCTTTAAGTTCATGGGGTCGACCATAAAAATTTACAAAACAATCTTATTGCAGGAACGTTTTGTTTCCATCATAAAGTAATATTACTTCATTTGGTACCATGAACTTAATTAATGTACAATTTCCCTAAAAAGTATGAGGAGCCTGCAAGGCATCTACGATGGTAATCAAACGCCAAGCTCAGAACGAGTAATTTTATTTACAATATACAAGCAAGGTCATGAAACCGCGGAAAATCTTAACACCGCCATTCAGCAAATAATAATAATAATAATATTTATTCATTGTAAAATTTGGTAAAATGGTTGTAACCAAAAAACTTAAGAGTAATTACAAAGGTCAATGCTATGTTATGTGCCTGTACTAGGATAAACCTGTATCACAGGCGGTAGAAGCTCTTATACTATAGTTTTGTAGGACATTAGAATTCATTACAACATTTAAAAAGTCTATAAATAGTAGTTAATATAATATAATTAAATTATTTATAATGTTATATACCTAGTTTACTTAAACACTAATGTTCACAATATATTATTTTGTATTTTAAAACTGTCTCTTGCACTTCTCTAGTTACACACATATGATTTTGCGTCAGCAGAATTAGTAATTGGGTTAAAGTCGAGGTTGCGTTAAATCTAAAGAGTTATGTTTACACTGTATTTATTTATTAGAAAAATATGCTAAAATAATATGAAAAATTATGGTTTGTAGGTCAACACACTGGAATTTTGAGTCAGCAGTAACCGTGACACGGAAGTCTGGCCTTGAGTATGACGCTCTAGGCGCCCTCATAATCTATCGAATTTATGTACCTAAGTTCAGCAGCTTTTTTAGCAGGGCACTCTGGGTCTCCCGTCTTGTGGTTGGCAGGTTTTTTGAAGCGCAAACAAGATGCGCATTTAGGCGGCTCGCCTTTTTTTGTACAATCTTGCATGGTGTGCCCTTCTCCGCCGCAGTGGCCACATGATGGGGTAGCAACTTTGCACGTCTTAGCAGCGTGACCGTACTGCTGGCACTTGTAACATCTTGTTACCAGTGTGAAATCTACAACACCATCTATGAAATGCTACAACACCATCTATCGAGAAGATGTGAACTAAATACAAAAACAAAATAAATGGCAGTTCGACTTTTGAATCTTAACATCCCGCTCACCATGGACAGAGTGTCCATAAAATAACACATTATACAGACAAATTAATTGATCCGCCCACCAAGACAACAATACAGCTACTACCAAAAAACAATAAAAATATAAAAACTTTAGGTTATGTTTTGTGGACTTCACTCCAGCTTCCCATAATCCACCAAAGTTTGGAGAATGGGGAGAAATGAAGTGCCAAGTGGTGCCCTTTGTTGCATGCCATTCAGCTATGTCACTTGCTGCTACCAAACCTCCTGGTAAAACATTTTTAAGTTCTCTATTCGCTCCAACAAAGTTAGTGTCATTATCACTCCACTAATCTGCACAATGCCCTCTACGAGCAACTTAAATGCAGCGAGGAATGCATCTGACGTCAGATCACTCACCACCTCGAGATGAATTGCACGAGTGGCCATACAGATGAATAAACAAATGTAACCCTTAATGGAGCAATAACCACGTCTCTTTGTGGTTCTGACGACGATAGGTCCGGCGTAATCAACATCACTTTGATAAAAAGGTCGGCAAGCAGTGACACGGACTGATGGTAATTAGCCCATCAATTGTTGGTTTGTTTGAGTCGCATAAAGAACGGAAACGACACTTTTTCAAATTCAGTTTGCTTAAACTTTCCCTTACTACAATGGACTGTAGTTTATTGTAGTCATTTAAGGCCATTTTTCCAAATTTGATTTTCAGACATATTTCTTAGATTTATGCCCCGCGATGCGCAATTTGCTTGGTTCTCATCGGACTTGACATGTGCCCATTGACTGCTGTCCATTATGGCCAATATTTTCGAGACCCTGTTGGCCACAAAAGTCTTCCACTTGCTCAGGTGGTTACTTAGCCAAGCAAGAACAACACTAGTGTCAGTCTGAGCGTGCATGTTTTTCTTTGATATGCCCAATACTTCCAAGACTTCTAGGAGCAAATAAACCAATAAAACAGCTCCGTAGAGTTCCAAACAAAGTATGGATGCCTGAACAACAGGGGCAATTCTTGATTTGGAAGCTACCAGATTCATATGAACTTTTTGCCTTAACTTCCTTTGCAACAATTCTGGAATTACCTCCATATGACTTAAAGTAGTCTGAAATTCAACGTTCTTAAGCAACCGTTTCTCAAGTAAATAAAACCGTTTACGAGCAATTTCGAAAGAATTGTCAGACTTACACTCAGAATCGTTTTACTTGACCTGCAATTTCACTACATAGCGACTTGATGAGGCCTTTGTAACAGTTTGTGGTGACAACGCTGTCAAAACAATCTTCCTTTCAGGAAGAAGTGATGTGATGTTCTTAAGAACATGAGCCTTTACAAGAAATTGAAAGTTGGGATCATGACATGACTGAAGCTTTACGGTTACAAAACATTTAGAGTGCAATGTTGCACTCTGGTCAGTGCCAAGTCCTGAAATAAAGCTCTTGTTTGTGATCTTCTTTAAACCAAGCATTTGTACCGAGGACTCGGTAATAAACGATGCTCGAGATCCTTGGTCTAAGAGAGATCTTAAAACAAATGTACCTGCTCTCGCTTCTACCTTTACCAAGGCAGTGGCCAATAATACTTGGCTGTTCACGTTGGAGAAACAAGATACTGTGTTGTTTGGTGCCTCGCTCTGTGAAGTTGATGGTTCAGATCGATCTGTACCATCATCCTCTTGATCACATGTGACGTGATTGCTTTTAGGGACTGATTTCGGGTGAAGAAGAGAGTGGTGCCTCTTCCTAAAAATACGACAATTGGTTGAAAGACGACATGAAAATACCGAATGATTTGGACCGAGGCAGTTAAAGCACAACTTATTGGTTTGGACAAACTCACGACGTGCATCAACGTTTTCCTTAGAAAACTTCTTGCAATTTATGAGTTTATGGCTTTCAGCACAAAACTCACATGTTGCATTTGAAGTGAGATGCATAACTTTGGTCGGGAGAGTACTAGTATTATTTGACTTGTAATTAACTTTACTATCTAAAAATTCAAGAGACCTGAATCGCTGCTCTAGAAACTCCTGCTAATCGCAGATTTTAGGTAATTCGTCATTGAATTTACAGATTTGAACTTCCCACAATTTCCTAGAATCAGTATCAAGTTTTAAACTAACAATATAAATTACAATAATATCCCATGAAGAAATATCAATATTTAAATTTTTAAGGGCGTTTAAACATTCATTTGTTGTATCAAGCAATTCTTTAATGGCACTGGATGATTCAGAAGTTATGTTCTTTTGATTCATGAAACGTTTTAAAATACAAATAGCAAGGTGTAATTTATTATTGTAACGATGTTCTAATTGATCCCAACAGACTTTGCAATTATTAGCCGTGATGGGAATATGGCGTAAAAGCTCTTCGGCTTTGAACATCGTCCAATGCTTTGTTGCTATGTATTAACGAAATGAATAAATCGCGAAAACTTGTCCATTCGGTGTTTTTACCGCTAAAACTAGGAATGGAAATTTTAGGTAACCTAACACTAAAGGATTGACCGACGTTTGACTCGACTTTAGAACTAGGCAATGCAACAGTACTAGAATCTAACTTAAACTTAAGCAAGTAATCTTTTAACTCTGTTTTGTATTCCGTGTATAGTTCTTCAGTTACGCTGTATGCATCCGCTGTGCAATAGCTAGATTTAGCCAATTCCTTTGGATCAAATTCTGAAATGATAACTCTATGTGTATCGCGATACGAAGTCCAATAATTTTCTAATGTTTCAAGCCGAGTTTCCAAATAAGATTTTGTTAGTCTTTCTTTAGGCGATTTTTTAAAATTAACTCTGGCCTTTTGCACCTTAGTTTTCGTATCATCTTGAATTGCAAAATATGTTTCCATTTTTAATTGCTTCTTAAATTAATGTTGTTTAAATTATCTCAATTATTTTTCAATTAACTTGAATGGCCGATCTCAAAAAAATTACAAGTCCATGAAAGTTCTCATGAAAATTTTCTAAGTGTTTGGCACTTCTGTAGGAAAACCGGCGTGGATTCCCCCTCAGTTGACTTTTTCCGAAACTATGCTAAGTCCAAACAACTTCTAAAATTTTTCTAAGTCTATTTCTTCTTGTATTGAATGAAAGTTCTAATTTGCTTGAATTTTTTCTAAGTCAATATTGCAAAGAGTATGTACTCACAGTTTTGCACTTTATACTTCACTGAAATAAGGTCCAAAATTCAGATCCGTCCGATACCGTTTCCTGTATTAGTATGTCGCTGCGTGGCTCAACTTCAATCAACCGATTTATCGTGCGACTCGTAAGGACCATGTACAATTTTCCTAAAAAGTATGAGGAGCCTGCAAGGCATCTACGATGGTAATCAAACGCCAAGCTCAGAACGAGTAATTTTATTTACAATATACAAGCAAGGTCATGAAACCGCGGAAAATCTTAACACCGCCATTCAGCAAATGCTAGAACACCATCTATCGAGAAGATGTGAACTAAATATAAAAACAAAATAAATGACAGTTCGACTTTTGAATCTTAACACTCTAGTCATTCAAACCTCATTTAAAGTAAGTCATTATATCCCTAGGGAGAAAATGCAGTATGGCCGATCCGAGTTCTATCGAGGTACCGAGTGAATTTTGTTTGTTTGATGAACTAGTTAATATAATACTTATATTTCTCTAATATATGATTTAGTCGACCAAATTGTCTTTTAATTACCTCACAGATGGTGTAAAAAGTAGAGTGTGCAACACGGAGATAAAGCTGTCTTTGTCTTGAGTGGCTTGAACTTCACTCAGGTTTTTTTATTAACTCGCTCGTAATGCTCGGGAGTTAATTTTATCAATCCCTCATTAACGTTCGGGATTAAAATCAGTAACCTTCGTTTCGTTCGGAATGCAACGTACCGCACACGACTGAAAGACACTGCTTTGTCCCCTAGTCACATAATCTTCTATTGGCTATTCCTGGCTAAACAGAAAAGATACGCGCTATATAGATCTGTATAGCGTTGTTTCTTTCACATGTTTCGAATCGCTAGTTGATTGTGAACCATTTGACTCAAAAAATGTCTTGTTAAAATAGATTTTTAAAAGAATCTAAGTAACTTTCATAAAACAGGACGGAACTTTCAAGAATTCACATTAATAAAGTAGAAAAACAACTAAAACAGCTGCGGGCGACTAAACTTCGGCCGTTCAGAGAATACGTTCCTGACACCTATCAGTTAGTCACGACTAGTGATGGGCACAACATAATACTGAGTTCGTTAGCGTTCCTCCAAAATGAACCGCCGCATTATTTTAAGATTATTTTCGTTTTAAATTGGCGGAATCACTTAAAATTTATAAGTTTCGCAGATGAGGATGGCGTGAACATTGCTATCATTAAACGCATTGTACAGCTCACTATAGTGACTAGCTATGCTCTGAGCATTAATATGACACACATTCATCAGTCGACTTGATTCGTCATTAAAATTATGCTGCAGAAAGTCGCCAAGGGTGTCACCTAGCGAACAAAACTTGAGTCACTTGAAGGGGCAGGCCAATAAAGCTTATTGTCTGACATAAATAGGAGAAAATGAGTCAAAAATATTACATATAATATATATATATATATATATAAGATATGTTATTGAGGATTTTCCAAATAAACCACAAATTGTTTCTCTGAAAATCAAAGATTTGTTTATTTAATACGTCTTTACTATATTACAACGTTTAACTATGACCATTACACCTATAACTTATCTGAAAATCAAAGAAACGACATTTAAAGTTTACTAATATCGCCTCCTCAATTATATCCCTTTATTTTATCTCTTTACAATAGAATTTTTAACAATAAAATATGCAAAATAATTTAAACATCATCTGCCATTCAATCTTTTGTATGAAGTGTTTATTCAGAACAGCCGTGGCTGCTCTGGTGTGGTGCAGGTTGATTTGCACCACTTGTGTGTTTGTGTCTGTGTGTGCAATTACTGTGTGTGATATTTATAGTGGAAAATTAGATTTTCATTTGATATCTCCGAAGCAACTCAGATCAGAACTAAACATTATATTATCAGCACAAATATCTGGAGACTTAGTAGTACCTGTCGTTAACTTCAACCTCAAAGATCTTTACAGCTTGCTCAAAGTAAGAGCCAAATACTCTGGCAAATAATTATAGAAATAAGAATACCCCTGATTGAAAGAGATCTTTACGAGGTATTCAATCTTATCCCGGTCCCGCACATTGTGAAAAATAACATGATGATGAAAGTCGAAACAATCTCTGAATTAGCAGTCATCAACATGAAAAAGGATTCATATATTTACCTATCGTAAGCACGGATCTGCAGTCATACATATTGAAAAATCCTGAGACTATCCTGTGCCATATCAGAAGGCTTGTTCACCACATGAAAGATGATCATAGCCTTTGGGAGACGATCCCAGGCACAAAAACTTGTAAAACTATAACTACCTCTTGCAAGAATGACTGGAAAGAATTAACGTCAAAAAACAAATACTATTTATGCTGCGATGTCTATAACATCAAACTTCTCTGTGAAAATCAAGTTCAGGCAGTCAAGCTATCAGGCGCTGGTTTGCTGCGTGTTGGGAAAGGCCGTTTGGTAAAAACAGAAGATTTTACGGTATACTCAAACAGAAGATTGTCGAGTAAAATTAGCATGACGACAAAGGTTATCTCGCCGAAAATATCCCCTATTAATCACATGATTAATATCACAATGCCAGAAATGTCATATGAGAATGCCAGAAATGAGTTTAATCTTAATAACTCGGACAACCTCAAGCAATTTGAAGCCATCAAGAGAAGTCTTGAGATCATGAAACAGAGTGAACCTTTGAGCACCGATATCTCTTTCCACGATATCCATCTTTATACTGCTACTTATCTCATCATAGCAGTTATCTTGGTTTTGGTGGCCATTTACTGTTTTAAACGTTGGCGGAAAAGGCAAGGCAAAGGAAATCGTCTCACGTCTTCCGAGGAGCAGTCGGCAGCCTCTGCAGCGACTGCGGCAGCTACGTTGACGTTTCCACACACCGTCAAAGAAAGTGTTGTGATTGAGTGCAGTGAAATTAGGGAACATGGGCAATCTAGTAGTAAATTGGTGAAAAGTGATCCTAAGAGACTAGCGGTATCTAGTGAGTGCTTACAAAAAACCTTCAAATAATCAATTGTTTTACCAGCGGTATGTGAGCTTGCGTTGTCACGGTGTAGGATGATGCGTCACTTTGGGTTAGTTTCCAGAACTTCGGCGAAGACTTGTGGTAAACAAATTGTGGTATGCGCTTGAAGATCGTAGAACGGTTAATGCAGAGTGCATTAACCGTTCTACGATCTTCAAACGCAATTCTTGCAACGTGACCGGTTTTTGCCACGAACGTAGACACCATCTGTTTCGAAGTGCTTCGAGAGCGAACAACTTAAGTCGGCTTTGGCTCATCTCGGAAAACCCAGGTTGTTGATTGCTCTTTGGAATCAGGGTTGTAGGCATAAATCCAAGATTCTTCACAACAGATAATGTCGTAGACGTGATTTGACTCTCCTCGCTTGAATCTTTGGAAAAATTTCTTACATCATCTGACGCGGGTCGCCTCATGATCATCGGAAACCAAATGCGGAATCCATCGGCAAACTAGCTTTCTCACACCAAGCTCCTCATGCAAGATCTTTTGAATGGTCGTCCCTGAGATGCCTATTAACGCCCCTATCTACCGATATGTCACATGGCGATCTTCCGATATCAGTTGTCTCACAGCAACGATGTTTCTTCAGTAAAGGCGAATTTGGGACGTTCTTCACGAGATTTATCACTAAGACTAGTATTTCCACGCTGGAATTCTAAATACCAGCATTCGACAGTCCGTAGACAAGGAACTTGTCATAAAATACAGATCTTAACTCCTCGAAACATTGAATCCGAGTTAGGCCTCGTTTTCCTTAGAGAGATTCATTTTTGTGCGCGACTTGATAGATCCAAAACAACACTGTGACTAGGTAAATAGTTGCATCAATCCTTTTTTTTTCTATGGGGAAAATCATCGTATGACAAAACCCGCTCTTGGGTGGAGCGGGAGATAGTGTCAGACTCTTACTGACTAAAAACGCCATCCCGTTTCTTCTAGCCTTCATACCGGGCCACGAGCTCCCTTTCGGACAACTCTGTCCCCAGTAGGCTTCGACCCAGCTGGGCCCCTCCTGCTGCTCACAACTCCTTGAGGTGCGCGGGAACAGTGCGCGCCGTCGACAAATTAGGCTCGGTCCAGAGGGTTACCGGACGGTTGGACAGCCATTACTGCCCATTGCTCGCCGTCCGCAAGCACGCGCCTACGGGGTCCGGAAATCGGGATCGGAACCCCTGCGGCGGCTGCGGCGTGATTGCCATTGCTTGGTGCGGTCGGCCTTCTCCTTTGCTAGCATTACTGTTTCACAGAAGGAGGCGAACGCCTGCCACTCCTCCTCGCTCCAGACCATGGACTGTACCGAGGCCCGGTGCGAGAAGTCGCCGCCGCTGATCGCCCCCACAAGGACACGGCGATGCTCTGCTCAAGCGAGTCACCGTGTGCTCCAACGTGTCCTCTGGGCGTTCCGCATAGTGGCGACACCCGGGCGCCGCTTTCGCACGAATCCGGTGCAGGTACCTCTCGAACTTACCATGTCCGGTGAGAACCTGCACGCATGATCTAGGTTGATATTACAATAATGAGGTTGTGGTGTAATCATAAGTAAAACAAAAAGCCTGTGACTAGTTTTAATTTAATACAGCAAAATAAGAATTATATTTAATTTAATTGTACCGTTGCTTGTCACTTAAGCATTTTCTAACCTAACTTAGCTACAAATCCAATAAAAAAATCTCAGAAATATAATTGTCACTTTTATTGAAATTATCATTTAGTTACACCTAGGGTTTCTCTACAAAATAAAACCAATTTCATGACTGTAACAAAGGGGGCCAGAGGTATAGAAAAAATGAGCTTCTCCTTTACCACTTTATAATATAAATGTGTAGATAATTAATATTTATAGGAATCAAATGAAACACGATTATTTTAAATTAAAACATTTATTAAATAAATTATATCAATACACGGGAAGAGCACTTAGGAATAGATAATAACAAATTTTACAAAAAATTTAGCTTAAAATTACGGATTTCGCCCCAGACGCTTGGTTTCAACCCCGATCCCTAAGTTATGGAGAATCTAGTTGCCACTGATTTAAAACACTTTCCGAGTAGGCAAGCATCCGAAAAGAAGTAGCCAGGTTGGACAAGAAATTTAAAAGAAAGAGAGAAAGAATGAAAAAATTGGAAAATAGACATCCTTTATATTCAGGAGAATATGGGATGGAAATAAGGTGTTTAATGTTTCGAAAAAGACGAAGAGTTTACCATCAAAGGGATAGAGGAGGCCGGGGTCTTCACGGGGGTGCGGCAGCGAAGATGTGACCACAGCTAGAGGAGACTTTCAACTGGGTTAGATAGCCATGACACCTTTATGCGACCGTTCGCGATGCCCAGTTATGAAATCCCAACTATAATAATTTCAGGCCCAACTGGATCAGGCCTTGAGGGAGGAGGAGCGAACGGAGAGAGAGGCGAGAGTCATTTCGGAGATGCTCCGGGTCGAAACCAAAAGTCACCCACTATTGTTGGTTGAAGATTTGTGATTTAAGTTCAAATAAATTTGGTGGTATATAATATAATATATATATAATATATAATATTACATAATATTATAATATAATATATATATAATATATAATATATAATATTACCCACAAAAACGAATATGAATAGCGTTTTCAAGCTGTAGCATATAGCGAAGTTTTAATCATTCAAATTGTAAAGATATTGTAAGTTTGTTTTTAAATTATTATTTAGTTTTAGCTGAGAAATATTAATAAACAAGCTTCTACAAATTTTCGTAAGCATTATAAATTTATCTACCGTGTGATGTTAATGCAGCGGAATTTATACACGGCTGATACAAAATGGACCTGAGCTTGTTCACTATTGAGTTGCCAAAGCTATTGCCAATGGCATTTTTTATGCTTTCAGTTGCTTCAAACCCCTGAAAGATGGGAGTGTCACCCAGAAGCAACGACATAAACATAGTGTTAGCTCGTATCAACTGACAGAGGTGTTTGCCTGACAGTCGGGACCTACATATTCTCCGAGGCTCAGAGAGACGATGTTCGATTTACTGCGGTATAATCCCTATTCTTCGTGAAAATTCTCAGATGTCTAATGTAAGTATCGAGCTTGTGTTAGCCCGTAGCGACTGACAGAAGTGTTTAACTGACAACCGGGACCAAGTTTTATATGATCTCCGAGACACAAAGTTCTTAAACCGTCAACCGATTGCTCTTGCAGGGTTAGTCAATAAAAATTTACTAACCTACCTGTGTTTCTTTTATTTGGCTTTTGGGTTTCAGGGCCACGGTATCACTTTTGAACCAATCCAACCAGTAGCTCTGGCAAGCATTGGCCCTAGTAGACTCCGTGTATTTTACAGACATCTCTCGTGGAACACAACGCGCTATTGCCCTGAGCTTGGTTGCTCGTCGTCCGAAAGCCCGTGTCTACATTGACCAAGAATCGCCTTGCGGCATCCGATGGCCAGGGCATATCTTGCGGCGGTTCGGTCGTGAGGATGTCTTTCCTTCATGTTTTACGTCACTTTGAATCGCGAGTGCCTGATGACTATCACAATCAAGAAATATCGATCTATCCGAAGTAAAGGAAGCATCGAGCGGTGGCTCGTAACGACTGATAAGCCGGGACCGATGGCTTAACGTGCTCTCCGAGGCACGGAGCAATCACATAGTGTGAAAATCGGTCACAAATAGGTAACCTGCTACTTAATTAACATCAAAATTTATAATTTGTCTAAATCTAAACATTTTACTATTTTTCACGCACAGGATTTTGTTCTTATTTGTTAGAGACCTTACAAAGAACATTAATTAGTTTCCGCTAATAAAACCTTAAATATAATTTACGTGACCGTGTCAATTGTGAGTCTTCCTATATTTACAAGTACTTACTTCAGTCAACCGTCCGCATCTTTGTTTAAGTTATGTTCTCAAGCGGTTTTTCGTAAACCCTTTGACCTTGAGTTGTCGGTTGTCGATCATTTAATTGTATAATGGTTAGTGGAAGTATTCAACTGCTTTTTGTCTAGCAATAGACAACCGACTTATATATTATCGTTATAACTGCCAAGAAGGAGGTGGGTCTTCGGACCCCAAAAAATAATAATTTTAAGTTGACTTTGTTTCTGATTAGAACTAAACTTGCGGGGTCCGCAATAAAAACAAAAAAGCCTTCAGTTCTTCACATCCGGGCGTTCGTCCGTCCTTTCGTCTATCTGCCATAACAAGTTAACCCGCCCCCTTTATATCAATCTCGTTATAAAAGACCCCTCTCACTTCTGTACGTAAATTTTGATTTGGACTTGGTTTTTTACTGGTTGGTTTCTTTATTTATTTTCACTACTAATTTTATACATAACGTAACGGAGATTTTTACGCAGAGTTCGTCCCTCACCCGTCATTTTTTTAAGTTGATTTTAATGAACATTATTACTACTATTGCCTATTATAAGATCTCGATTATTATTCGAGATTTTATCTATTCAGTAAAAACAGCCTAAACTAGAATCCAAAAGAATCAGCACAATAAATTGTCTGGTTGATATTTCTATTTTTGTTTATTGCGATACATCCGAATCACGAAAGGTGTACAATATAGAAGAAAGGTACCAATTACGGAATACTGTAATATTTCTGAAACCAATCTCTGAAAAATATTATTATGGCTGTGGGTGCAGTGTATCTTCCGCTGATCAATATGACCAACTAACCTAATGATCCACTAACACCTAACGGTCAAAATGACGTCGTGTGCATGTATGAATCTGATATTTTCATATAAGATACAAAGAGAGAAGGAAGGATTCAGTGCATTGCCTGTAGATAATTAATTTTGTTTGTGAGTTTTGCTTGCAAGGTAATTTTTTTTTTTTTAATTTAGGGTAGTATTCCATAATAGGGTCACATTTTATTCATAGCATAAGTTTTAGTTAATTTATTTTAGTTATTACGTTAGGTGTTTTTTAGGTACCTCGGGTCGCTTGTCCAAGGGGATGGTGAGGTAGACCGGGACGTAACACATCGGATCAACGCAGGATGGATGAAATGGCGACAGGTCACGGGAACCACTTGCGACCCACGGATGCCCCTCAAGTTGAAGGGTAAAATCTACAAGTCCGTGATAAGGCCTGTTGTACTGTATGGATCAGAATGTTGGGCTGTGAAAAAGACGGATGAAAAAAGATTGCATGTAGCGGAGATGAGAATGTTAAGATGGATGCGTGGTGTGACGAGAATGGATAAAGTGAGAAATGAGTATATTAGGGGAAGTTTGAAAGTGGCGCCGGTGACTGAAAAGTTGAAAGGGATTCTATTGTCTTGGTATGGTCATGTAAAAAGGAGAGATGAAACGCATGTTGCTAAAAGAGTTATGAATTTACATGTGGATGGATGGAAAGGGAGAGGGAGGCCAACGAAAAGATGGATGGATTGTGTGAGAAGTGATATGAATGAAAATGGAGTTAGTGATAGCATGACGAGCGACAGGACAGAATGGAAGATAAAAACGTGTTGCGCCGACCCCAAATAAAACGGGATAAGGGCAGGAAGATGATGATGATGACGTTAGGTGTTTTTATGACTGCATTTTTATTGTAGGTAACATGAGACTGATTTAAATAAAAATTATATATTACTTTTTGAAGAATTTCTTTAAATACTCCGTATTCGATCTTTTTCCTCAAATAAACAATTAATAAAAATCACGATTAGAAAAAGATGGAACAAGATGATGAGGAAGAAGGCTGTAGCTGGAAAAATTAACCAGTATGGATAAATATTAGTAAATCTTAAGATTTTGGTACCTAAAGTCCATTTTGAATCTTCACAATGGGACTCGGTAAAAAAGGAAATAATTTATAAGAAAATAACTCAATCTGAAGAAGGAACAGGGAGAAGACGAAATGGAATCGTCTCATCATTTAAGAATAGACAATGTCTTACTAGGAAAAGAAATGCTGTAGAAGAATAGACTGCCATAAACAATAAAATAATGCTTCCTGTTCCATAAACGGAGAGAAGGAAGAAAATAGAACTACAATGAACAATGCATACAGCGCTAACGACACATAGCTACACAATAAGAAAGCTAAGGACAAGGTAGAAAGAGTGCAGCCCTTTTTTTTTGTCGACGGGGAAAATCATCTTATGTCAAAACCCGATCTTGGGTGGAGCGGGAGATAGTGTCAGACTCTTACTGACTAAAAACCCCGCGCCGTTCCTTCTAGCCTTCATACCGGGGCACGAGCTCCCTTTCGGACAACCCTGTCCCCAGTAGGCTTCGACCCAGCTGGGCCCCGCCTTCTGCTGACAACTCCTTGAGGCGCGCGGGAACAGTGCGCGCCGTCGACGTCTTGGACTCGGTCCATTACCGGACGATCGGACAGCGAGCTACCCATGGCTCGCCGTCCGCGAGCCCGCGTCTACGGTGGCCGGAAATCGGGATCGGAATCCCGGCGACGGCGGCGAGGGCGCCGTTGCCTGATGCGGTCAGGCTCCTCCTTTGCAAGCATTACTGCTTCGCAGAAGGAGGCGACCGCCTGCCATTCCTCCTCGTTTCGGACTATGGCCTCGACCAGGGCCCGGCGCGAGAGGTCTCCGCCGCCGATCGCCCTCACGAGGGCACGGCGATGCTTCGCCCAGGCAGGGCACACCTCGACGGTGTGCTCCACCGTGTCGTGTCCTCCGGGCGTTGCGCACAGTGGCGACACCCGGGCGTCTCTTCCGCTTGAATCCGATGCAGGAACCTCCCGAACTTGCCATGTCCGGTGAGGACCTGCGTCAGGACGCCGTGAGGTCTTTCCAGCCACGCCTCAAAGAGGGGACTTACCGCCATAATCGTGGCGTGCCCAGAAAGGGTGCTGCTTTTCATTATGGAATTTATTCAAGTCCTACTCAAGGGTACGATCGTCCAAATTGACTCGGTCCTTAGTAAGGAGAAGTAGGAATGAAAAGAAACAAATGAAAATTAAATATGAAGAGTTAATTAAACAGTTAGTTACAGTTACAGAGTTAATTAGATCAGAGGTTGAATGGATTTACTTAGGGTGCCAACGAACCAAACGTTCTTAAAGTTCTGAAATCTAGATAATGACGAATATTAAATTTAAAATCTATTTTTTTTGGCTTTGTTGTTTTGTCATTTTTTTTTTGTCATTTTTTTTCTTTTTTATCGCTATATAACTTAAAATTGTTGAAGAGTTAATTAGATCAGAGGTTGAATGGATTTACTTAGGGTGCCAACGAACCAAACGTTCTTAAAGTTCTGAAATCTAGATAATGGCGAATATTAAATCTAAAATCTATTTTTTTTGTCTTTGTTGTTTTGTCATTTTTTTTTTTGTCATTTTTTTTCTTTTTTATCGCTATATAACTTAAAATTAGTTTTAAATATTATTTTGTACTTAACTTATAATTTTATACCATCCGCCAGTTACGTGCTGATCATAATTACTTCTACTGAACGCGACCAAAATTAATATAATAGTTGCTTGCAGAGATGATAGTTAGTGCGCCCGGGAACGTGATATTTTACGTATCAACATATTTTTGTTAACAATTACTGCTGTTTCGCAACCTTACAGGGCTCCTAGAGCAAATGCAAGTTCTTAACAGGTGATTACGTAAACTCCATTGAAAAAAATTCCCTTATTTTATTTATAACAATATTCTAAGTTACTAGTTCGAGAGTTTATTTCTGAGGTATATCATGTCGTGATAACCTATATTTACTTACTATGCTTACCAAAGTTCTTAATATTAAGGTACGAAACTTTAAATAAACATTATAGGCTAATTTAACGGTATTTTTTTTATAGTTTTGCAATCTATTTTGTCGAGTAGACTTCCAGAATTTAAAGAATTTGGTTTTCTTGAATTGAATTTAATGAATTCGGGTTAGGGTCACCAGCCGCTAAGTTACTGAAGGAAACTCATTTAAGTAAAATCTTCTCAGATTTTACATAAGGAAAAAAATAGCAGGAAAAAAAGGAAAAGGAAGGTTATTTATGAGGTTTCGGTGGTTATATATTGTAGGTTTTAAAATATAATTACTCTTAGCTACGAACATAACAATAATGTCCGTTAGTTTATACAAATATAAGGCGCACAGACCCAAGACGAGCACGGATAATGAGTGTACAGATAACGAGTGTGCAGATATCAGGTGCGGTGGATATCGAGCGCCGACATGTCTGGTGAGTGCATCGCCGTGCACGTGGATATCGAATGTGGTGATGTCTGGGCCGCGGATATCGAATATGCAGATATTAGGTGCGTTCAAAATATCGACGCAGATATTTGCGGCACGAATAATGATGGCGCAGATGTTGAATGCGCAGACATCTGGTGCGCAAAAATCGAATGCACAGATATTTGATGCGTAAATGTCAGGTGCGCAGATAACTGGTGCGCGCTTAGAGAGTGCACAGATCCTATTATATACTAACTATATTTTATCGATCTTAAATTATTAATATCGATTATTACCTAAAAAAAGTCAATGGTGGCTGCAGAAGCTATCAGTAGTATTAAACTAGACCTTAAATGTGAGCGGATCTCGAGTGCGCAGATATTTGGGGCGCGGACATCGAGCGCGCAGATTATCTGGTACGCGGATATCAAGTGCGCAGATTATTTGTCTGCGAATGTCGAGAGCGTAGATACATATTTGAGGCGCGAAAATCAAATGCGTAGACATCGATTGCGCGTCTAGAGAATGCACTGATACCTATACTAACTATATTTTATCTATCTTAATAATAATTATTACCTAATAAAGTTATTGGTGGCTGCAGAACGATTATTATTTTAACACTTTTTTTCTGTTTTTTGTAGTATTATTTTTAACTTTTTTTCATTGTTTTCTGTTTGGTTTTACACAAATATTTTTTACTATCCGATTTTTTATCACTAAACCAATTCCAGATTACCCACTCATTTCCAGTTTTCTTAAAATCCTCAAACCATTCAATCCTCCAGTTATTCAACTCATCGGATTGACAAATATCACATGTGACTGCAATTTTAAGCCAGTCACAGTATTTGGTGACAAATTGGACAAGAAGCGCTAACACATCACGAATGCTAATGGTGTCAGAAAAATCTATTTTGTAAATTGAGAAGATGACAACTCTCAAATAGATGATATTATTTGGAAAGATCGAAAGCAACCAGTTATTTCGGTTGTTAACGTCGTGTTTCTGTACTTCTACCCATTGTTGTAAAACTTTTGTCACGCGTATTCCAGATCTTGTTGTTCATGTGATATTGTTGTTACGTCTGCCTAAACTCTCTACTTATCCACAACCAATTCTCATTTGTACTTTCCTCGTTCTTTTTAATCCCTTAGTCGCCTTTTACGACACCCACGGGATGAGAGGGGGTGGTCTATTCTTTGCCGGGTACCACACGGCCACTATTATTCATACCGTCATCTTGTTCGGAAGGTTTGTATACACGTTTACGAATGTCGAGTGTGCAGATATTTGAGGCGCGAATATCCATTGCGTAGATATCGATAGCGCGTCTAGAGAATACACTGATACCTATACTAACTATATTTTATCTATTTTAATAGTAATTATTACCTAATAAAGTCAGAGGTGGCTGCAGAACAATTATTATTTTAACACCTAAAACCATTTACCCTAATGTAGTCATTTCTGCGGTAGATACTTAGTTGATAATGTTATTACACTAAACTTCCGAAATATTCACATCTTTGAGTAAATGTGGACGAACACGATATTCAATGTCAATAACTAGTGAAGGATCGAACTCCATCCAACCAACCGTTTTCAAAAAGCAGAAAAAAATTGTTAATACGTTAGCGTACCATCATCATCTTCCTGCCCTTGTCCCGTTTTATGTGGGGTCGGCGCAACACGTTTTTTTCTTCCATTCTGTCCTGTCACTCGTCATGCTATCACTAACTCCCTTTTCTTTCATATCACTTCTCACACAATCCATCCATCTTTTCTTTGGCCTCCCTCTCCCCTTTCATCCATCCACATGTAAACTCATAACTTTTTTAGCAACATGCGTTTCGTCCCTCCTTTTCACATGACCATACCAAGACAAACGATTTCCTTTCAGCTTTTCAGTTACTGGCGCCACTTTCAAACTTCCCCTAATATACTCATTTCTCACTTTATCCATTCTTGTCACACCACACATCCATCTTAACATTCTCATCTCTGCTACATGCAATCTTTTTTCATCCTTCTTTTTCACAGCCCAACATTCTGATCCATACAGTACGACAGGCCTTATCACGGACTTGTAGATTTTACCCTTCAACTTGAGGGGCATCCGTGGGTCGCAAGTGGTTCCCGTGACCTGTCGCCATTTCATCCATCCTGCGTTGATCCGATGTGTTACGTCCCGGTCTACCTCACCATCCCCTTGGACGAGCGACCCTAGGTACCTAAAGTCGGAACAGATCGGTATGGGCGTTCCAGCGAGAGCTAAAGGCACAGGATTGGAGATCGCAGAACAAGTACTCGGTTTTGGTTCTGCTCAATTTCAGGCCAACACTCTCCAGTCTGTGCCACCACACCTCCAATCTGTTCTGGACCTCTAGGCCACTCTCGGCAACCAGAACAATGTCATCGGCAAACAACATACACCAGGGAGCCTCTTCCTGGATGTCCGACGTCAGAGCGTCCATTATCATCAGGAAGAGGTAAGGGCTGAGAGCCGACCCTTGATGTAAGCCGACAGCCACATTGAAGCTGTCAGTGGTGCCACCTGTAGACCGGACCCGGGTATTACACCGACTGTACATCGCTCGGATCAACTGCACATACTTCCCAGGCACACCTTTCTCCTTAAGGGCCCACCACAGAACCTCACGAGGTACCCGGTCGTATGCCTTTTCGAGGTCAACGAATACCATGTGCAAGTTTTTATGCGCACTTTTGTATTTCTCACATAATTGGCGTATAGCAAAAATGGCATCCGTTGTACCCCGACCCGGCATAAAACCGAATTGGTTCTGCGAAATTTCACTCTCTTCTCTCAGTCGCCTTTCAATAACTTTCTCCCAGGCTTTCATAGTATGTGACATTAGCTTTATTCCTCTATAATTGTTGCACTCAAGCACATCACCTTTGTTTTTAAAGATGGGCACCAAGGAACTGCTGCACCAATCATCAGGTATGGCCTCTTCCTGCAACAACTTATTGAAGAATAAAGCTAGCCACATCCAACCATCCACTCGCAATAACTTCCACACTTCAACTGGTATTCCATCTGGACCAATGGCTTTACCATTCTTCATTCCATTCACTGCTATTCTGACTTCATCCATACTAACCATTCTCACTACATTCTCACTAACCCTACTAATACGTTAGCGTACCATGCTGACTTATTAACAATTTTTTATAACACGTTTAAATATACAGGGTTAAAACACTAGCAAACTCTTAGGTTAGGTTAGAACAAAAGTTTTTGTTTATGATGTTCTTAACTAGCACCTAAGAGGTTACTAGTGTTTTACAAATAACCCTGTAAACATTTAACTCAAGCAGTCCAAACTTTTGGCTATTTCTTATAGCATGTTACATACGGCTAATATTTTAAACAAGAAAAACAGATTCACTACAGGGATACGTATCAAAATTATGTAGAAAACAATAAATTTCTCAGTATACTAAGTTATTTCGTATTATATTAACATATAGAATATTGACTTAGTCTAACTGTGCATTCTATAATGTCATAAATCGAGTATATTTATGTCACACGTTCGCCGTGCGAAAGTTGACCCCAACGTTTGCGATCGTGAGCCATTCTGATGGCAACTCGTAAATCATTGCAGCCTAGTTTCTTTTTTACTACAGAGTCCCATCCTTTCGGAGGCCGACCCTTGTAACGGTTACCAAACGGATATCTTAAATTACATAATAATAGTGCACGCTCTAAGTCCCGCGTCGGATCACACACAACGTGCCCGAAGAAGCCAATGGCCTTTAGTTGACACCACGTGGACAATTTTTTAGAAATTTTTAACTTCTTCCGAATCGATAAGTTCGTTTTCATACATGGCCGAGATATTTCCAACACTTTTCGCCAGCATTTCATTTCGAACACATCAATTTTTTTGCGATCCTGGTTTTTATAAGTCCACGTTTCACTTGCATATTTGAAGATAGGAAACACTATTTTAGTGATACATTCTATTCTTTCTTCTTGACTCTGAATATTTAAGGCTTTCCACTGCCTTTCAACAATTGACATAACACATGATGCCAGGTATATTCTCCGATTTATTTCTTCAGTACATGTTCCGTTGTTCGATATAACGGAACCAAGGTAGATGATTTCATTCACTCTCTCATAATCTGACAATCCTTCACATCTTTTTAGGACATTAGCCCTATCAACAACCATGATTTTTGTTGTGTAACGGTTGATTCTTACACCACAGTTGATGGTCACCTCCTCAATTCTTTTAAGTAAAGAAGACAAATCGTCTTCATTAGAAGCTAATAATGTGATTTCATCGGCATATCTTATAGTTTTAATTCTTCTTCCAAATATTTCTACTCCGCCCGTCCACTCATCGAAGATTTGAAGTAAATCAAGTACGGTGTCAACGTCAAAAATACTTTTTGATAGAACCTCGCTTTTTCGTACACCTTTCTGGCGTCTAAACCGATGTGTCCTCAAGTATTTATCTTTACTGTAAAGAGGGCCGCGACGGGTCAATTGCTTAATTACAGCCGCTCCTTGTTCGTTCATTCCTTTTCTAACGAGTATATCAATCATACTTGACCACGGTATACCCTTACCATCTTTAATATACTCAAGAAAACAGAGAACCATTGGCTTGTAAAATTGACGATGTTTTTCAATTAGCAGTCGGATATTTAGAATTTGTTCATTCATGCCTTTCCCGCGAAAATCAGTGATGCGGGAGTCGCAGTCTATGTACGGCGAGAAGCGAAGGCTTACTGAAGGTGGTAGAGAGTTGCTGTAACGTGCCTTCATTTTTGTGTCGTCTTTGTGAGTGTAGATTACGTTTTGCGACCACACACAGTAACAACACAATAAGATATAATGCAATAAAAGTGAGTAAATGTACAGTTAAATATTTGCTTATTATAATAAAATCTCATTACTTTCGGAGGAAGGTATGTTGTAGGTAGTCTTTGACGAGAGCACTGACATTTTGTGAGAGAGCTTAGTTTTTAAATTAGATTACTATGAAATTATTTTTATCGGTCTTATTAAGTTTCACATTTTTCATTTTGCGGTAGTAGAATACCCCGTTCGCCGCAGTAAGGTCCATAATCCGGTTAAGATTTCTGAAACAATAAAAACTAATTAGTGACGTTGTTCGCTACATTATAGTTGTAATTAAGTACCTTGCTCAAGAAACAAGACAATTTTAAATAAACAACAGATTAATTATAGTCGTACTTAAGTACCTAACTCATCGTCTAAGATCCGATTAAGAACGAACTTCACTGGTCTGTTTATTGGATGAAACGTATTTTATGCCAAATCTAGTAAGTTAAATAATATAACGCGAGTTGCCTAAGAAATTCCTGGCCAAACTATTATTAATAAAAAAATTGAAAATTCACTTTTTTGGAAAAATGCACCGATGTGTTTAACGAATAATTTTAATACTAACCGAAAATATGAAGCCTATAGAACACAAAAACGCTGGGTTGCCTATTTGTTTCCTGGCATCACTATGGGTGGTCAGGTATAAACAGGTATGTCAATACTAGTTGTCTTCACCCACTTGTAGGAAAGGTAAAGGAGGCCCAGCAGGGTCAAGCCTACTGGGGATCATCAGAGCTGGATTAAAAAAAATTGGGACTATTCTGAAAGCATATACGTTAAGGTGAAAAAAAAAGTTTGGCCAGGAATTTCTTGAGCAAAAAAAAATAAATTCATAAACACCTGTCATTCTTTCCACATTCCCATTAAAATTACCTCCAACAATCAATTCCTCACGTACTGGGATGGGCATTAAAGCTCTATAAAATCCTCCCAAAATTTCATACACTCTAACTATATTCAACATCACATTCTCTAACATAACTTTCGCAACTATTAATCTATCATTAATCCTCTGTACTTCAATCACGCTTTCTTTCAATTTACTATCTAGCACTATTCCTACTCCATTTCTTTTACCATCACTTCCATAATTTTAAAAGTTATATGCCTCACCAATTTTAGTTTCCTGTCCATTTAGTTTCCTGCAAGCATACTATATTTATCCTTTTTCTTTTCAATACATCCGCTCTCTCGCTCTCAGTCATAGTCCCAACATTCCAACTTGCATACCTCAATCTCATTTCCCGGACTTGCTTCTTACGTTTCCCCCGCTCTTTTTTTCACAACTTTCACACAACGCCGTCTAATCTCAAGCTAAGCAGAGCTTGTTTTATGGGTACTAGACAACTGGTAAACAGGTCAATTACACCCAGACACAGAACAAATGATCATGCTCATCACATAAACATTTATCCTGGGTGGGAATCGAACCCACGACCTCCGGCTTAGCAGTCAGGGCCACTAAACACTAGAGCAGCAGGCCAGTCGAAGCTGTTCAATAAAACCCTGAAGTAACAGATATACTTACGTCACAAAGACATATTGATCATTCTTGAGGCAGCACCTTGTTGCCTTCGGTTGTAAGTCGGAGAAAACTAGATTATCTATCTTCTACTTCTACAGCAGGTCACCTGAAAAAGAAAAAATCAGGACTTATTGATCGAATTATGAAGTAGAATGTAGTCTTAGTGCTTTTATAAAGCTAAGACAACATATAAGGGTTGTCTTTTTACTGCAGGACAGTAACAGATAATAATATCAATGTCATGACTGGCTAAAATACCCTCCCCATTAAAGTATTGTTTGAAATGTTATAATTAAATACCTCCTATTCGGTTAGCAAACAATGTTATTCTGTTACCAAACTGCGGGCAAAACCCGCAGCTTTGCCCGCATACATAAAATAAAGCCTATTAAGCTTTTGCCCGCGGCATTGCTCCCGCTCTACTCCATCCCACTAAACCCTACTCCACCGCAATATATAATAATAATATAAATAATAAATAATATATTCTTCAACTATCACACAACGCCGTCTAGTTCCAAGCTAAGCAGAGCTTGTGTTACGGGTACTAGACAACTGATAAACATACTTATATATTTCTAAATACATACATATTATAGATAAATTACACCCAGACACAGAACAAATGATCATGCTCATCACATAAACATTTGTCCTCGGTGGGAGAATCGAACCCACGACCTCCGGCATAGCAGTCAGAGCCACTAGACCAACAGGCCTGTCACTATACCTTACAAACTTTTGCATTTATAATATTAGTAGGATTCACAAAATTGGTACAGGTTCTATGATACAAAATCATAGATCCTGTACTAATTTTGCGGAGAGTCTCACACTCTATCCCCTATTTTACGGGCCGGGGGAAGATTTCCAAAAAATAAAGCAGGTATTTTTCGTTGGTAACAAAGTGTCTGTGTACCGATTTTTAGCTTCCTACCTTGAAAGTGGGCGACAAAACTGTTCAATAATAAAAACTTTTTACAAAAAAAAACCGACTTTAATGTAAAAAAAAAAACACTGAAAAGTACAAAATCATTTTAATTTCGGAAGTAGTTTAGTAAATTACGAAGAGACAAAACTATGTAATAAAGAAACTACGACTTCCGAAATTAAAGTTATTTTGTACTTTTCAGTGTTTTTTTACATTGAAGTCGGTTTATTTTTTTTGTAAAAAGTTTTTTATTTATCACTTTTTAGTTATGGTACCACTACTAAAAAGTACCCCTCAGCCAAACTTAAATACTTTATAGCCAGAGTGCATCTCATCAACGGTTCTAATAATCCCAAATACGGTTATATTTACCTTCCGGCTTTATCACAAGATCAGTGCCATACATTCCCCCTTTTCTTTCAGTCAGTCATCGACCACACGATTCGACTTCAGCTATGATCATATGAGGAATTCTGTTCCATATCTTTGAAGTTCATGATGAGATCATAATAATATTTCTATGAGACCAACTTGGAAGCATAACCTTTCAATTAAAAAAAAAATCATAATCGGTCCACAATTGACCGAGATATCGGTGAACATACATACAAAAAAAACATACATTCAGCCAAACATAGAACCTCCTCTTTTTCGAAGTCGGTTAAAAACCCTGAAGTAACAGATATACTTACTTCACAAAGACATACTCGTATTGATCATTCTTGAGCCAGCCCCTTGTGGCCTACGGTTGTAAGTCGGAGAAAACTAGATGATAAAGTTATCGTCTACTGCGGTGTTGAACAGCAGGTATGCCTGAAAAAAGAAAAAAAAAGTCGAATTATGAAGTAGAAGTCTTAGTGCTTTTATAAAGCTAAGACAAAATATAGGGTTTGTCTTTTTACTGCAGGTCAGTAACAGATAATAATATCAATGTGCATATTAAGGGAGCAGTTTACAGTCACACTGCGAATTGACATTAACAAAGTTTTGTTACCAGAATATCATTCCAAATGAGAATAGGTTCGATGGCGATGTTTTGACGTGACGTCGTACTGTCAGATCGAAGAAATTTAGTCAAAATTGAAGAACTCGGAGATGAGTAAAATTGAAGAACTAGATTTTGATTAAACTTTTTTCGTTCAAAGTTTGTATATAAATTAAATTTTTCGTAAATTAATTAATGTTTTAAAAATTCTTTCCTCGATTTGACAGTAAATCGTGACGTCACAACATGACCATCGATCTTATTCTCATTTGGAACGCATTGTAAACAGATTCACAGCACACAGAATTCCACTCGAGTAAAAGGAGTGGTATTTATAAGAAGATGACAGAACACAAAAGATACCGTCAATTAGAGACACAATAGTAAGACAATAGATGCGCGGCCACCGGTGGTCGCTTGGGGATTCATGAATTAAAAAATACTAAATTATAGACTTTAAGTTTGACTGCAAAAGAAATAAAATGTTTTTTGTACCATTATTATGTCCTTTTCAAAATTTTTATAATGTGTTGGTTTGATTAAGATATTAAAAAAAAAAAAATATTTTAATTTTGGACTATAACCATTTACTTACTTTATATATCTTAAGTTAATACATTATTTACGAGTATAGTGAAATAATATTCATTTTATTTACTTGAAATTCCTTTTTTCATTTCTATACAAACTGTCCATCTAAAAAGACATTTCCCGACTTAGTTTGTTAAAGAAAAGTAAACCTAACTAAAACACGAAAGATGCTGGAAAACAAAAAGTAAGAACCTTATATATGAGATTTGAGCCAGCTACACTTACGTATCAAGTCGCTGATGTTACCATTAGCCCTTCAGATACCGTCAATTAGAGACACAATAGTAAGACAATAGATGCGCGGCCACCGGGTGTCGCTTGGGGATTCATGAATTAAACCAAATAAATTCTTAAGAACCGCATTGAAATCGAACGTTACTTGTAATGTTAGACGCAATATTATGGCGCGTTTACAATCAGTTGATAAGAATCACGAAATTAGCTAAGCTTGTGCTCATACTCAGATGTTGACGACAATGATGACGCATGTGTCTATTGTCTAACTAAATGTCGAGTTAGGTCGCCATTCAGCTGAGAAGATACCAGCGCCATCTAGTTACATTTTCGAAAACTTTAACTCTAACATGCAAGGGAAAATAGGCACTAAGGTACCCAGACAATTTTGCAGTCGGCTGTACATACATTCCAAATAAAAAATAAAGGTGCGGCTGTGCCAAATAGGTCCAGTTCAGCAATATGCCAGACAACTGCGTAGCGAATGCCTGGCATTGTTACGTAGTTGTTGGCATTTTGTCAATATTGACTATTATAGAGCATGACTTAGAAGGAAAAATGCAACAGGCACTCAACTTTCGGTCGCTAAACGCGTCACTGAACTTTCGGTTACGACGCATTGCGTGATTTTTCGCTTGCTAATGAAGGCGTAATTTCGGCTGATATATCATATGGAACCTGGAAAACACTGCGAGCATATTCAACCGAACGTTGGGCGCCATGCGTTCCGCAGATGTGTCGCGACTCTTAGTACCTACCTACAATAATGGAATATCACTATCGGTCAACACTGCATTAAATTGAACATTAATTTGCTAATCAAATTTCACAACGTTCAAAGATGCACCGATCGCGCGTACGATTACCATGGCCATACGATGCCATACCATACCAGTACCATGGAGTTTCTTGCCGGTTCTTCTCCATAGGAAACGACCAATTTCGAACCGTGCACTAGCTTCTGTCGTTTTATAAGTGCCCTTGTAGGCCTATATGAAATAAAATATTTTGACTTTGACTTTAATTTCCGGGCGACTAACGCGTGGTATCTAGGTGTAAGTTCAACATAGTTCTGTGGAATCAGGTCAATCAATAACCTGCGCAGCGCATCTCTACGCATTGCACCTTCGCATACATATATGACTAGCACTTCCGCCCGCGACTTCATTGGCATAGATTATGGAATTATTTATTTTGCAAATATGGGTACAAAAGAAACGGTGACATAAAAATATAATAAGCATCAGCCATATTTAACCAGAAAGAATTTTGAGTAGGTTCATTAAATAAAATAGAAAAAAAGAAAGAAATTGTATTTAAAATCATATAAAACAAAAATGTCAAAAGAATTTAAAATGAAAAAAATACGGCCAATTAACTTCAAGAACTCGATTAGAAGACGGAGTATGAATCCATACTTACTAATATTATAAATGGGAAAGTTTGTGTGTGTATCTGTTAGTCCGTCTTTCATGGCAAAACTGAGCGACGAATTGACGTGATTTTTTAAGTGGAGATAGTTAAAGGAATGGACAGTGTCATAGTCTAGTCAAGGCAGTACAAAATGCCTTTGAAGAATTTGTTGCCTCCCGTCTAGCTGATTTCTTTAAGAAGGGCATCAATAAACTGCCACTGCGTTGGCAAAGATGCATTGATTGCATGGGTGATTACTTCGATTAATACAAATAAAAAATACTTGAAAAAAATTCGTTTACATTTTTTGACCTAATATTATAAATTGGAAAGTGCCTTTGCCCACGGCTTCGCTCGCGTCAAATTCGAGGTAACACGGTTTCCCTTTCGGCTTATATTTTCCCGACATCTTCAACAAATATCGTTAACATACACAGAAATAAATACAAATACTTAACAAATTGTATATCTACTAAATCCTTCCTCGAGAATCACGCCATCGAGTGGTGAAAACCGCTTGAAAATCGGTGCAGTATTTATTGAGTTTATCTCGAACAGACAATCAGACGCGGCGGGGGACTTTGTTTTATAATAATTATGTATTGATACAATATCACTCGCCATACAAATTCATCTTAAGATACGAAAATATGAAATATTATTTATTATCTAGTCCATTGAATTGTATGGCGAGCGATATTGTATCCATGTGTAGCGCCTCTTAGTGAACTCCACTGCGGGTGACATAACTAACGACAACCTGTTATTTTCGGTTGGTACAGTAATCAGGTCTAGAGATCGAACCAAAAAATTAAGTTTGTTTTTTATTGTATATACTTTTCCGGGATAAAAAGTACCCAAGTTTCATCGTAATCAAACCGGTAGTTTTTGCGAGATACCTAAACAAAAAGACAGACAGACAAAAAAATTTTAAATCATATTTTGGGTTCGATGTCGGTCTAGTAACACCCCCTGTCTTTTATTTTTTTGATATTTTCAATGTACAGAATTTTCTCTTCTACAGATTTATTATAAGTATAGATATGGAAGTATGGATGGAACCTGAAAAATACTGCGAGCGTATTCAACCGAACGTTAGACGCCATGCGTTCCGCAGATGTGTCGCGACCCTTAGTACCTACCTGCAATAATGGAATATCACTAACAGTCAAACACTGCACTAAATTGAATATTAATTTGCTAATCAATTATATTTTATTTCACAACGTTAAAAGACGCACTGATCCCTCGTACGATTCCTGGCTTCCCGGACGTCTAACGCGCGGTGCCTAGGTGTAAGTTTAACATAGTTCATGCAATCAGGTCAATCAATAACCTGCGCATCGCACGTCTGCGCATTGCACCTGCGCGTGGTGAGGTTTGATTGTGATAAGTTATTTATTTTGCAAATATGGGTACAAAAAACGATGACATAAAAATATAATAAGCATCAGCCATATTTAACCAGAATGGATTTTGAGTAGTTACAATAAATAAAATAGTAAGGAAATGATATGAAACAAAAATTAAAAATGTCATAAAAATTACGTAAGTAAAGTATTTACTTTACTTACGTAATTTTTATGACATTGTTAATAATGGCATTTGATTTTAAATTGTATTTGAAATCAAATGAAACAAAAAATTTAAAAATATATCAAAAGAATTAATGATTAAGCTCAAAAGATTTAATGCGAACTTCAAGAGCTCGATAAGAAGACGGAGTATGAATCCATACTTACGAGGGATGCCTTTTAAGTTTTGTCGTTTGAAGAAAAAAAAAAAAACTAGAACCTTAAAGTATTATTTATTGTTTTTCAAAGTATTCATCTCGAAGTTTAATACATTTTTCCATTCGATCGAACCAGTTATTAAAACTCTTATTCTACTCCAAAGTCGGTATGTCCGAAATGGCCTACTTGAAAGCTTATTTACTGGACTGGAACCTTTGCCCACGAAGAGTTTTCTTAATTTTAGGAAATGCAAAGAAATCGTTAGGGCTTAGGTCAAGAGTGCATGGGGGGATAGTCAAGAATTTCCACGTTTTCCTGCTTTAAATAAATCAATTGTTTTACCAGCGGTATGTGAGCTTGCGTTGTCATGGTGTAGGATGATGCGTCGCTTTAGGTTAGATTTCCGGACTTCAGCGATGACTTGTGGTAAACAAATTATAGTATACCACTCTGCATTAACCGTTCTACGATCTTCAAGCGCAATTCTTGCAACTTGACCGGTTTTCGCCACGAACGTAGCCAACATCTTCTTCGAAGTGCTTCGAGAGTGTGTATTGCTCTTTGGAATCAGGGTCATAGGCATAAATCCAAGATTCGTCACCACTGATAATGTCGTAGACGTGAGTTGACTCTCCTCGCTTGAACCTTTGGAAAGATTTCTTACACCATCTGACGCGAGTCGCCTTATGATCATCGGAAACCAAATGCGGAATCCATCGGCAAATTAGCTTTCTCACACCAAGCTCTTCAAGCAAGATCTTTTGAATGGTTGTCCCTGAAATGCCTATTAACGCCTCTATCTCCCGATATGTCACATATCTTCGAGTATCAGTTGTCTCACAGCAACGATGTTTTCTTCAGTAAAGGCAGCTTTTAAACGTCCTTCACGAGATTTGTCACTAAGACTAGTATTTCCACGCTGGAACTCTAAATACCAACGTTCGACAGTCCGTAGACAAGGAACTTCATCATACATTATAGAACTTAACTCCTCAAAACATTGAATCCGAGTTAGGCCTCTCCAAAAGTTGTAAAAAATTATCGCACGAACGTTTTCCTTAGAGAGATTCATTTTTATGCGCGACTTGATAGATTCAAAACAACGCTGTGACTAAATAGTTGCATCAATTCTAATTATTTCAATTGTTTTGCCATTCTAAATTCAAACAAATTTGAAAATTGAGCAATTCTAAATTCAAAATTAGCGGGAAATATTTAAACGACAGAACTTAAAAGGCATGCCTAGTACTAAAATTGTAAATAGATAAGTTTGTGTGGGCGTCTGTTTGTCCGTCTTTCACGGCAAAACTGAGGGAAGAATTGACTTGATTTTTTAAGTGGAGATAGTTGAAGGAATGGGAGAGTGACATAGGCTACCTTTTTTCTCATTCAGGGGCATTCCGCAATTTTCAAGGTAGAAAGCATTAACTTATATTTTAGTGATAGACAAGCCCTTTCATGGAAACTATTTGTCAAAATATTGAAAAGTTTAAAACGAAAATCCGCAGCAGCGCTACATTGGCATTATATCATTTAACAGAACTATTAAAATCTAAAGCGCTGATAACTTTTAGAGAATACTTTTTTCGCGACCAAAACGTCTTAAGCGCTATGAATTTCGTAATACTTAAGCGTTTAGTTCAAAATAGTGTAATGATCCATATAGATTTTATACCGCAGAAGTGACACAGCTTTTTGCCTACAATACTTCATTACACTCACTCTACAACACTCTATTTCAAAATTTTACTAATATCCTCGTTAGTGTAAATTCAGAAAACCACGTTCTACTACTTTAATAAATTAATAAGTAAATTAAAAATCGTGTAAAATAATGAAACCATTTATTGTAATCATCATTCTGAAGAACAAGCTATCTTTAGTGAATGATGGTCAGGACTGCGCTGCTAATATTTAGTAACAAAACAAAACAACAACTATAACTATAGCATAATCAGCATAATGCATGGTTTTCCACTGGAACTTTGTTTAATTTATAACTAAAGAGTTATTAATTAATTCAGCCACTTTGTTCTTGATTATGGTTTATTGCCCCCTTTTAACGGTTAAGGAAAACATCGTGAGGAAACCGGCATGTGACATTCACCAACCCACGCTGGGCCTTCGTGGTTGATTACGGAGAGGAGACCTACCCCTTAGCCAAGTTACAACCGTTTCGCTTGCGTCGACCGCTTCGAGTTGACCTATGTATATTATTAGTAATATATGTAATTTATTAATTTATGTATTGTGTATATGTAAATAGTACACCACGAACTACCTGTGTATCTTTTTCTCCTCCTCGGTCAAATCCATCCAAAGGTTGTCTGTAAAAAATCGCTTATAGCGATAAGACCGCCCATTGTGACACCCTATTAATTTTAAGTTTCTTATGTAATTTTTTATTTTTGGTGTACCTACAATAAAGAATTTATCTATCTATCTATCTTGCCGCCAATTCTTTTGTTCTGACCACGTGACTGAGCGTTGAGGCGACGTCGTTCCCGTACATTTGAAGCTTTCTACTAGAGTTAACTATTGCAGATTAGCAACTTGGCTAGGGGTACTGAGTGCCAACAGTGAGAACATTATAAAGTTGACTATGCTATGCCCATATCCTTTACGTTAAATAGGATACCTAATTCTGATAGAATTTTTCAAATCGGCTGTTTCTTCGATTTGAAAAATGTCCTGTGTGTGTCAATGAACGCTTCAGCTTTATAATTATATACATATAAATAATAAAACTTATATAATAATATTAAATATTACTATATAATAATAAAATCATAAATATTATTGTAGTTAAGCATAATGTTCCCACTGCTGGGACTCAAGCCTTCTCTGGAGGAGAGAGAATGGGCCGTAAACCGTAGTGCGGGTTGGTGAATGTAGCATGTCTTCGATATTTGCCGGTTTCCTCACGATATTTTCCTTCACCGTTTTGAGAGCAGTGGTGATGAAACAAATTACATAAAAAACTAAAACTTTTTTAAAATCTATTTTGAACTTAATTTTTCGGTGCGAATCAAAGATTGATTCGAAGGCAGAAAATTTCACTTGGTTTAAGGATTTAGGCGAAAGCTATAAATGTTTGAAGGCACATTCTGAAGGAATAATATTACTGCAAGGAATAGCCGAGTCATTAGAAAACGTTGTACAGCTTTAGTCCCATAAGTATCATCAGTTTGAAAGTGTGCAGAGCAGATAAACGTATATTTGAATACTAATCTAGGTATACGTAATATCTAGGTAGGTACGTAACACCTCAGTGCTTACGAATAACAGAATGCTTAAGCACAAAACTTAGAGATGAAAACTGATATTCAATGATTTGCTGGCTTCTTGCTGAGTTATCGGTAGGTACAGACAATATCGAAAAACAGACGTTTTCATTATTTTTGAATTTGACGGAATTAATTGGTACCTATTATTTATACAAAAAAGAAAACGTAATTAAATAAAACATTAAAAAAAAATAAACAAACAGGGAATAAAACATCATGCAAAGTTCGTGTTCACTAAACCAGTTGTAGGTAAAAACCCGGTTTTTGTGGGAGGGAACATCTTTATGATTGTAAAATGGAAAAGCATTTAAATAAAATAATACTATAATTTCCTTATTTCATGTTGTCATGTCGGCCGCATGCACAGGGACCGCTGGGCAAGCATCGCCACACAGTGGGTTCCTACTGAGGGAAGGCGACGTCGAGGCCGGCCTAGAAAGAGATGGCGGGATGATTTGGACTCCTACCACGAGGACTGGTTAAAGACAGCGCAGAAGAAGAAATTTTGGAAGGACTTGGGGGAGGCCTTTGCCCAGCAATGGGACAGTAAAGGCTAATTAAAAAAAAAAATCTAAGATACTATTTCGATATTTGAAGCTAAATTGCTTGAATAATCAATATTTTACTTTCATGACTACTGAATTATTATTTACGTCCCAAATTCACTTTGATTTGAATTTTTATTGCGTTGTTCGTATTATGTGAGCGCCGCTCTCACACTGCATGAACGTCGAAATTGCACTAATGACGACAATATTATTTTGTAGTTGATCAACTGCAAATGAGTTGACTGAAGTGAATTTTCGGAACGCGTAATCTAGTACGTAGTACATATAATATATCGATGGTAGAAAGCGAAAAATTGGTATGCGTGCATATTTTTGTTAAGAAATTTACCCCCCAACCCCTTAAAAGAGGGGGTGAAATTTTTAAGTAACTTTTCACAGTTTTCAAAGAACTAAAAATCGGTACACAGACTCTCTGTTACTAACGAAAAATACCTGCTTTATTTATTTTGGAAATCTTCCACCGGCCCCTAAAATAGGGGATGGAAATTTTCCGCAAAATTAGTGCAGGTTCTATGATACAAACAATTAATAAAATAATTTAATTATAACACTATTAAAACATTAAATCTAACCATAAATCAATCAGTTTTTGAGAAAAAAATCATCATTTGAAAAATAAATAAGTGTTACTCATATGGATTCCGATAGATGGCGCTGATAGGTTTCTGAAACACGTAAACGTTGTGTGCTCTCTAGCTGTACTTAAGTGCGTGCATCGGCCCGCGCTTCACGCTATAGTGCACACGGTACCTATATAATAATAATATTCCACAACTATCACACAACGCCGTCTAGTCCCAAGCTAAGCAGAGCTTGTGTTATGGGTACTAGACAACTGATAAACATACTTATATATTTCTAAATACATACATATTATAGATAAATTACACCCAGACACAGAACAAATGATCATGCTCATCACATAAACATTTGTCCTGGGTGGGAATCGAACCCACGACCTCCGGCATAGCAGTCAGGGCCACTAACCACTAGACCAACAGGCCAGTCGAATATACTCTGTTATATGACTTGTTTGACTGTTATCTCGGTTTCACTAGACGTCCCAGTCATGCTTATGCGGGATTTGGATGTCCCGAGATTATGTACATTGTGTGCATAATCTCCGAGGTTATGTACATTGTTTAGATTAAGTCCTTTTTTTTCGGTGGGAAAAATCATCCAATGACAACCCCCGCTCTTGGGTGGAGCGGGAGATATTGTCAGATTCTTACTGACTAAAAACCCACCTCGTTAGTCGAGCTTCCTTTCGAATAACCCTGGCCCCTGTAGGCTTCGACCAAGCTGTGCCCCTCCTGTTGCTGACAACTCCTTGAGGCGCGCAGGAACAGTGCGCGCCGTTGACGTCTTGGGCTCGGTCCGAACAGTTACCGGACGGTCGGACAGCGAGCTACCCATAGCTCGCCGTCCGCGAGTCCGCGTCTACGGTGGCCGGAAATCGGGATCGGTATCCCGGCAGCGGCGGCGAGAGCGCCGTTGACTGATGCGGTCGGCCTCCTCCTTTGCTAGCCTTACTGCTTCGCAGATGGAGGCGACCACCTGCCATTCGTCCCTTCTCCGGACCATGGCCTCAACCAAAGCCGCGCATCGCCCTAGATTATGTACTTCAGGTCACATAACTTGTCGCCTCCTTCTGCGAAGCAGTAATGCTAGTAAAGGAGGAGGCCAACCGCATCAGGCTGCGGAGCCCTCGCCGCCGCCGCCGGGATTCCGATCCCAATTTCCGGCCACCGTAGACGCGGGCTCGCGGACAGCGAGCCATGGATAGCTCGCTGTCCGACCGTCCGGTAACTATCCGGATCGAGCCCAAGACGTGGACGGCGCGCACTGTTCCCGCGCGCCTCAAGGAGTTGTCAGCAACAGGAGGGGCCCAGCTGGGTCGAAGCCTAAAAATAATAACCCTAAAAAAAATAACCTACGGCGAGCGCAGCCGCGGGCAAAAGTTAGCAAATAAATATAAATCACAGTTAAATACAGATGAGACTTTTTATATGTCTCTCAGGAAATTGTAACGTCTCTAATATTCTTATAAATCTGTGTTCCAATTAATTGGAGTAGAATAAAGCGTATTGACATTCTTCATTTATCTCTTCTGAGATAAAATCAATTAAAGTAGATCAGTGTATATCAGGATACTTATAGTATATTATTATGGTTACCAAGACAAGATAATATCTGTATACAATCTTATCAACCAATATTCGCAACGCATGCGTACAAACATTTAGTTGCCCGGCAACCTGAGAGATGCAGCCCTAAATTGGTCTAATTATATCGCATGGGCGTTCGCAATTAGCGCATTGCAAATCTATTTATTTTTATCCATTCCTTACTTAAATTATTATGCGAATAGTCTCAAAATGAGGGCACACGAAAGTAAAAAAAAATATAGTCCCTAATCCCCCTTAAATGTATTGTCCACTTACCTCCACTTTCACTGCCTAATGAGGAGCACTCGATTTAATAGCACTTTTTGATCTGTCAAGTTATTACCGGAAGCACCGACAACTTGTCCGAGCTCTCAGCGACAGCGACACAGACTAGCGAAGCCTAAGCACTAGACTTAATTCTTTGCTATCAGATCAATAGATAGACTGCGCGGTTCACACTTGCGCGTTCCAGTTGCGCGTTGCACGGTAATATCGATTAACGGTTTATAATTTTAATAATTTGCTTTAGTTTCTTTTATATCTTTATTTTGTTAGATTATTTGTGTATTTTTACTGTATGGTGTCGGACGTAAATAATAGCACCATCCAATAGCTTCCATGGGTGTCGTAAGAGGCGACTTAGGGATATTTAGAGACTGTGGCCTAGTGTTTAGGACTATCCTTCATGCATGACGGTCGAAGGATGTCAGGATACTTGCTGAGCAGCTGGTGATATGGCTGATCAACGTCGATACTTCTAACGTCTCCGTCTTCGTCGGGTCTCCAGAAAAGGCGACTGGCACTTTTACGGTGAGGTTGGTTACTTTATCGACAAGACTTCGGCTGGCTATGTCGACAAGAAGTTGATGGTACTTTAGGAAGTCGGCACCGATGATGGGCTTGCTGACTGCTGCGATGATGAATTTCCAGGTGTATGGTTTGCGTAGGTTGAGATCCAGTTGCAGTGTTTTCTCACCGTATGTTGGAATCACCGTGTTGTTCGCCGCGTACAAGCAAAAATCTCGCCTTTCCTCTTGGGTATCACGGAGACGTTTGCGCCGGTATCAATTAAGAATGACAAACGTGAGTTTTTGTCCGTTATATATAGGCGGTAGGAAGTGTTGCTTGCGCCGGTTGCCGCCTCAGCCAACGCAGGTTTTAGTTTCCCGAGGGAGCGCTGCTGTCTTCGTAACTACACGGACGAGTACATCTTCGCGCTTCTTTGCCAAACTTACGATGGTAAAAACAAATCGCTGATTGGTCATTTCGAGCGCGATCGTGATTGGGCCGGCTCGACGAACGAGAACGCGATCTCGAATATCGTCTGTTTTACGATCTACGTTGGTAGTTTTGATGACGTGTTTGTCTCGTTTTCAATTCTGCAATTTCTCTCGCGAGCGCGTCGATCTTCTCCTCAATTGATGTAGGTGCAGCTGGGGTGGTGGAAGTGGAGCAAACTGCCGCGATTGCGCCGTATGGTTGCGTCTGCTCGAGGATCTTGTCCGCCATCATCACCAGCTCATGAATGTCGGATTTTTTTGCGATGTTATCGCTGACGGCGAGGACTGCTCAAACTGATTGTGGAAGGTGGTTAGTCCACATTATTCGCAGCGCTGAGTCGAGGATATTATATGCGGCGAGGTTCTTCATGCGACGTAGCAGCTGTGAAGGCTTCATGGCACCGAGTTCCATTTCGGAAAGTAACCTCTGTACTTGACACTGTTCAGATTCCTCGTAGACTTGGAATAACCGACTTTTCAGAGCCTCATATCGTTGATTTGCGGGTGGATGGAGAATTATGTCCGAGATTTCGTCGAGATCTTGCCGCTCAAGTTGCCCGATGACGAGCTCGTACATTGTCTGATCCCCTTTCTTCTGTGCACTCATGATGGCTTCGAATTGCGCGAACCACAACCGTATTTTGTCACGCCAAATAGGTGGGATGCGCAGCGATTGACCGGAGAGTTCCTGTTCCTCCTTGTTAGCCATGATGAAACTTGAATTTATGAATCTGGAGGTCTTCTTAATGATCACGTCGGGGTCACCACTGTAGCGCTTAGGTGGTGTCAGAAGTGATACTCCAGATGTACTGATAAATTTATATTAATGAATTCAGAAGGGAATGAATTTACAGAAATATGTACAGAACTTATAACTAAAAACATAGGTTCAAGTCGTGGGCCGGTTGACAACCTACTTGACAGGTGTGGTTCCTAGGAAATACGTGAGGTGGCGCAGCTACAAAATGAAATCAGTCTTAACAACAAAATAAACACATTTCCATTCATTGCGTCGCGCAGTCAGGTAAAAAATTGAGCAATGATGACGCACATTGAAGCAAGATATGCAAAGAAAAGGCTTCTCCGGGCATTGTGGACAAAACATTCTCACCTTTTTAGTCTTGTTTTTAGCCAACTTTCTGCCGTAAGTAGCTGCGTTAATTTTGTAAAAAATCAGACATGCTCACCTGCTTGTTCTGGCTTGCCCTTCTTTTTGTTGCAGTTTGTGTAGCATTCTTCTAGGTCTTGCAACTGGAACATCTTGTTGGCTGTAAAACGACTTCAGTAATTCCAGCCAGAAGTCTGCCATTTGTATTTGCTTGCCAGTGACGCTTTGATACAAGACCAGTGCATTGATCACTGCTGTGTTCAGGAGAAGATTGATTGCATACTTCTTGTACCATTTTATCGATTTTCTCAGTGAAGTTGAGTAAGCAGCTATCTGATCGGACAAATCTACAGCTCCTTTAGCACCGTTATAGTCAATGACTATTTTCGGTTTGGAAATAACTTTGTTACGTTTTCGGACATTTTGGAATGGCACTGAGTGTTTTGTGGACAGTAAAAGAACGTCTCTTTTATCTTTCCACTTCATTACAGTTATGCCCTTATCGCTTTCCTTTGCCACGAATTGTCCTCGCTTCAGTTTAGCATTTACTACATCCTTTGGCAGATGCTTCCGGTTCTTCCGAATCGTGCCTACGAGATGAGTCTCTGCATCCAGAAATTGTTTAGCAAGATCTATACTGGTGTACCAGTTGTCGGTTACTAGCGTATGTCCCTTATATAGAAAATCGCTGCATAGAGACATAACGACGTTCAACGGTATAATATTGACTTCATCGTTATTCTTTCCTGCGTATACATTTATTTTATATGTATATCCGGGAATGTTACATAGCTTAAACTCCTTTATACCATATTTATGCCTTTTTTGTTTATTGTCGTGTCGAAAAATGATAAGTCCGCGAAAAGGCACCACGCTTTCATCTATGCAGATCTCTTCGGGATCCTGTTCACAACTTTGAGCAATTTCTCAATCCTGTGTAATCTATGAGATTTATTGTCTTCGTTTTGCTGAGAAAAGTGCAGCGTTTGCAACAGCAGCCCAAATCGGTTTCGACTCATTATTGTTCGAGGAAAATTCTGTCCAAGTACAGCATCTTTTGACTAGTAGTAGGATATTTTGGGTAATTTTACGATCTCCATGAAAATGATCAATCCGAAAAATCGTTTCATCACTGCTGTGGATGCAGGTTTCCATTGGCGAATCCGCGCAGCTTTAGATGCTGCGTCCGACCCTATGACTTTTTTTATAGCAAAGCTATTCCTATAATCGGCCACTATTCCAAATACTTCGTGTGGTACTAAAAAATTATGGAAATCTGCCGGGGTCTTATCGATCATTTCTCTTACAACTCGTGAATCTAGTCCTGGGAATTCCGTGTAAGGGATAATCCGACGCAGATTACCTTTTTGTTGGTGCCACACGGTAGTTGATACAGGAAGCGATGCGGCGTGACTATAGATGTAAATGAACCGGTTTTAAATCAAAATGTTGCTGTTTTAATCCCATTCGAACGAGTTTTCAACCGTTTTAAATGGTTGAAAAATTGCCTACAAATTGGGATTTTACATTTCGTTGGGATTTTTTTTGGCATCTGACGTCATGTTATATGCGCGTGTGTTAACGAGCTGGCAACGTCGCATCGCGATCGCGAGTCACGTTCATGAATGACGAAGTCAACGACTGTGTGTCAGTGTGTGAGTTTGGTTTTAAACAAAAATTAAATTGTGGACTTTTCAACTTATCAATAGTTTTTATAACTTATGTAGGTAAATCCTAGTTACGTTTGATTAGACAGACCAATTAAAACTAGCGTAAGAAACTTATAAAGTAGGTATAAACATGCATTTTTCCAATAAAACCAAAAAAAAACGGTAAAATATGAAAGAACCGAAAACTTCATGTTTAATTTTTTCTAATACGTACTTTTTTTTTATTCATATAAACTAGCGCTTGACGGCGATCCTACCTGATGGTAAGCAGTGATGCAATCTAATGGTGAGGCGCACTAGTTTATGAGCCTATGTTCAACAGAGGACATCGGTCACTATTGAGAAGAGGAGGCCTATGTCCAACAGTGGACATCGGTCATCTTATCGAGGGGGAGGCCTATGTCTAAGAATGGACATAGGTCATTATAGCGAGAGGGAGGCCTATGTCCAACAGTGGACATCGGGCATCTAATTGTGGTCTATGTCCGGTCCGGTCTATGCCCAAGATATACGTCATTATAGCGAGGGGCACTTTTATGTCTAACAGTGGGCATATTTTTTGTATTTCGCACTATACTAAATTTTTCAATTTCAATAAAACTTGTTTTTTTTTTCAATTTTTCATGAAATTAACCAAAACATTCGAAAAATTCCTGTTCTTTTCCCAAATGATTTTTTCTGCAAAATTTCAATGCAACATGTGAAAAACGTTTTTATCGGAATTTTCAACGCTAAGTAGAACTAAACCCGTTAAATAGATCAATATCAATTAATCACACATAACATTTCATCATCACAAAAAATCCATATACCGTAGTTTAGGTACATAAATTATATTCCTAACTCGGTCAAATCAAGAAAATTTAGTTATAATTAAGAAAAACATGGTCATCAACACCAATCTTTTTAAACCAAAAAAATGGTTTGTCATGGTTTTAAACGGTTTTTTTTTTTTCGTTTAAAACAGATAAGTTTAATTGGTTTTAAGCCGGCCTTACATCTATAGGTGTGACCAGAAGTTTTTGGGACGGCATTTTCAAGTTCAATGTCGCTCGTATCCAACGAGTCAATAAAATATAATGTGTAAAATTTGTCGAAATCGCAAATAGGTGTCAGCCCATATGGAAAGTATAGCTGTGGTCACCGGTGACCACCACGGCGTTCAATTTATTTATTCATTTTATGTACACACAAACACTTAAAAAAAAGGAACAGGAAACACAGATTCCGGCAAGGAATTCCACTCCTTAGCTGCACGCACAATGAATGTGTTTCCGAAACGTTTTGTGCGTGTAGGTGGGATGTCCACAATGTACCGGTGGCGCATCGCCGTACGTCTGGTTGTCCGATGATGGAACGGGCTAGGCGGAATCAGGTTATGCAATTCCGACGCACATTCCCCGAAATGCAACCGGTGGAAAACCGACAGGCTAGCAATTCGGCGTCGATGCTCTAGACTTTGAAGCTTCGAATCGACAAGTGTATCATCGCCAATTATCTTTTTGGCTCGCCTCTCAATTGCCTCAAGTGCATCAAGCTGGTATCGGGCAGAACCATCTCAAAGGTGAGAGGTCTCCATGAGGGCTCCAGGAGAATACTCCATACACGATCGAACTTGCGCTTGATAAAGTTTGAGCAGCTGTTCCGGCGTGAAGAACTGTCTGACCTTTGCGAGGATTCGCAGCTTTTTTGCACCCAGTTGAGCCTTTGCTTCGATGTATGGCCCAAAGTTAAGGGTTGATGTCAGCGTAACACCAAGAAGGTCAACGTGGTCGGTTATCGGCACGGTTACACCCCGGAAAGTTGGAGCGGGGCTGAATTGGCTCCTTTTAGCGTTAAATAGACACGCCTGGATTTTTGCAGCATTGAACCTGACCAAACTGGCATCGCCCCATTCGGAGACTGCCTCCAGGGATAAGTTCAGACGCTCAACCATAACCTCCCGGAGAGACTGGATCTGTGACCCACTAGTTCGCGCACTAGATATGTATCTCTCAGCAACAGTGCTGTTGTCTGCATACCGCACATCTGTTGTCTACATACAAAGGTACCGGGCTTAAGCAAATCGTTTATGTGCAGCAAGAATAATGTTGCCGAGAGTATTGACCACTGAGGGACCCCGGCATTAATGGCTATTTCACTGGATGAGCAGCCATCGATAACCACTCGAATGGAACGGTCACTCAGGAAGTCTGCGATCCAAGAACACAAGCCAGCAGTTAAACCGAAAGAAGGAAGCTTACTAATAAAGCTTTCGTGCCAAACCCTGTCGAAAGCCTTCGACATATCGAGGGAGACGGCAAGCGCTTCCTCATGCTTCTCGATGGCCTCACTCCAGATGTGCATGGCATACGCTAGAAGATCTCCAGTTGACCGATTTCGCCGAAAGCCGTATTGACAGTCACTTAAGATATCATTAGCTTCTAGGTATGCCAGGAGCTTTGTGTTGAGTACACGTTCCATAGTTTTACAGAGGATGGACGTTACTGAGATTCCGCCCGACTCCCCTTGGGCACAGGCTGTACGCTTGCTTCCATGCAGTCGGCACTTGTCCAGCCTCAAATGAAAGCCTAAATAGGCGTGTTAGGATCGGAGACAGTTCAGGCGCAAACGCTTTCCCGTTTATCCCGTCTAGATCGCTAGCCTTGTTCACGTCAAGGTTACGCAGCACCCTACGGACGTCCTTTTGATGGATGCGAATATCCGACATACTCGTATCGCAACCATCAGGATGAGCAGGAGGCCGCGCGTTACCAGGACCTAGACGCGAAAATTCCGCGAAGAGTGTAGCAAACAAATTTGCTTTCTCCTCAGCGGTATGTGCCAGCGACCCGTCGGGTTTCAGCAGTGGCGGTAGAGAGGGGCGGCAGAAGTTCGACTCAACCGACTTAGCCAGGGACCAAAACGCCTTACTACCCGCTCCCGATGCGGCTAATGTGGTCGAACCGATACCTCCGCATCACCTTCTTGCAAGACTTGGCAGCTCTGTTTTCCTTCTTCCAAGGCTTTCTTCTTCTGGCCCACGTCACTCGCTCCGTGCATACGAGCCTGGGCCCATGCCTGATATGCCGTGTGTTTGAGCGCGTCAGCGCGATTACACTCAGCACCAAACCAAGGGCGAGCTCGGCCAGACATGGTTACGTCGGAGAATGGAATGTAGTACTCCATCCCCCGCCGCAACACATCCGTCACAGCATCTGTGTACGACGATGGAATCTTCCGAAGAAAAGGAAGTAGGCTGCCAAGGATAACATGCGAAGAAAGATCGCATGCCATCCCAATCTGCTGACCTGTATCGCCAAACCCGCCTGGTGCCTCTAAAGCAGGGATCAGGCGGAGAGTAGACTGATACAGATTGATGATGATGATATCGACACTGAATAACAGTCTGGATCTGTTGTCAGCGAAGGTCCAAGCAATTGGCCGTGTGCAATTCAACATCCGGCACCCTTGTAGCTCCCTGGATCCTCGATCTCCAGCTGGGTAAGATTTAACGCTAGCGCAAGCTTTCGCGTCTTTCGACCAGCATGGTCGGTGCACTGGTATGGGAAGAGCCACTCCTGATGGTGGGCATTAAAATCCTCCAGTAACACCAATTGTGCAGAAGGGCCTCTGCTGAGCCGCATCCGCCACCTCACTAAGGTACTGTGTGAGCCCGGTCATCTCCAGATCTCCACTGTGCGAACGGAGATAATTTTATCCATGCCTGTTAGGGTGGAGAGAACTTGGAAAACACTTTTTTTGGATTTTCACTTTTCCTGTGTCATTAACCGATGACCGTACATAAAAGCTTTATTCATGCTAAAAATCAAAACCCTACGACTTTATGTTGAGGTGGCGCGCTATGAGGGTAATTTGAAAAAAAGAAACAATTTTTACCTCCATCGTGTACCTGCATGTCAATGTTATTATGTATCTTATGTAATAAAACTTATATTTCACGTTACTTTAAAGGGTTAACTTGTTCGTCTTTGCATAGTTTTCTTAAACTTTCTCTTTTTAGTGATGACTAAGTGATAATGTGTTACCAACTTATTGTGATATTATAAAATATTACTTGTGGTTAAGAAATGACTTACTGGAACTGAATAGAGGTAAAGATCTTGCAGTGAAAGATTTGTGTGAAATGATAGCCGCTGATATTAAAAAAAATTGGAACAAGGCGTCAATCCTCATCATAAGTCATCAACAAATAGTTGCCAGATTGATTTCCTATTATAATAAATACAAGAAGGTGAAGAAATTACTCAATGAAAAGAAAACACAAATGTTCTACGAAGAATCTGAATCAAAATTATTTGACATCGCTACTTTTAAATGTGAATTCAGAGAAATTTGAAAGTCTGTGATTAAAGTCCCTATTGCGGAAGAAACCTTTTTGGAAGATCAAAGAAATGAAAGAAAAATGTATATTGGGTCTGTTGATAAAGTTTCTACTAAATCTATCGGCCGTAAAGAGACAAGGATGAGAAAGCGGTGAGTTAAAAAAAAAGCGAGTAGTATCCCAAATACTTTTGCTGATCCAGTTCTTAATTGGTCTTCTAGTAGTTGGTCCATTGCAGCATCAGACGAAGATAAAGTTGAAGATGTGATTTTTAGAACCGAAATAACGACGCAATAAACCAGAAAAACTGTCTATTGTCAAACTTAGCTATAGCTTGTGGTCGAACTGGAGTTTCTGACCAATCTGCTGCATTCATCGTAAATGCTGCATTGTTGAATTTAAACGTTATCAGCACTGAAAACTCGTCAAAAGTAATAAATCGAAATAAAATACGTAGAGAGCGGATAAGTTTAAAGGAAAGAAAGTAAGAAAAACTCCCAAATTCTTAAAATTGATGCACCGAATTATTAAAATTTAGACTGGTCAAATGATAAATAAACAGAGCCTCCGATGATCATGAAATATCGTGACGCATAAATTTCAAGCGTGATTTCCTCAGGTGGCAAATTATTTAAAATCGAAAAATATCCTTGCCACACTCTAATAATATAATAATAATAATAATATTCCACAACTATCACACAACGCCGTCCAGTCCCAAGCTAAGCAGAGCTTGTTTTACGGGTACTAGACAACTGATAAACATACTTATATATTTCTAAATACATATATATTATAGATAAATTACACCCAGCCACAGAACAAATGATCATGCTCATCACATAAACATTTGTCCTGGGTGGGAATCGAACCCACGACCACCGGCTTCAATATTTTCATTTTGATAAATAGTCTCAAATAAAAACTTTATAAAAACAAATTGTGCCCAAAGCGTTGAGAACCTGGAATCCTCAAGATTGCGGAGACGCCGATAACAGATGTCGTCCCGAGCGTACAAACACACTTCAGCGCGCGGTTTAAAATTGTTCTCCAGGGTAAACCCTGGGTGAGACAGGTACGACACATCTGACGGACTTTAAACCTTCGTTAGCTAATTAATAAAAATGTCCAAAAGGATAAAAAATTAAAATGTTTGAATTACCCTTAAACAAAAATCTTACAAAATGAAGAACTCCACGAAAATAATTGAAAACTAGCTCGACCAACGCAGCATTGCACAAAAAATGACTCTAGTATTTTTCTTCAGCCGACAACTCCACATGAAATCTTTCTGATAATTCAGTCGTTAAAACCCACCAAATCTACTGGCTATGATAACATTAGTACAGATCTTTTGAAACGGATTGCACTCTATATTGCAGAACCATTGGCTTATATAATTAACTTATCTTTTGAACAAGGTTGCTTTCCTGAAAAACTTAAACTGTCAATAATAAAACCTTTACATAAAAAAGGTTCAAGTCGGATAAAAATAATTACAGACCTATTGCATTAACACCTGTTTTGTCCAACATTTTTGAAAGGGTTATGTACAAAAGACTGCTTGATTTTCTTGATAAATATGAGATTCTGGCTAAGGAACAGTACGGTTTCAGGAAAAATAAAACTACCCAAGTGGCTACCTTTATGTTGATCAAGTCTATTGTTTCTAGTATTAATTCTAAAATCCCAACGTCTGCCCTCTTTCTGAACCTCAGCAAAGCATTCGACTTTGTAGATCATTCCATACTCCTAGGAAAATTGGACAAATACGGTATAAGAGGTTTGGCTTCTCAGTGGTTCCAGTTGTATTTAAGCAACCGGAAACAGTTTACTAGGGTTACTAAATTCAACGAAAATAATGATTGCATAGAAAACTACGACTCACAGCATCGTACAAATTATTTTGGAGTGCCCCAAGGAAGTATCCTGGGGCCGTTGCTGTTCCTTATATATATAAATGATCTTCCCCGAGAGATATTACACAATTGTGTCTTATTTGCAGATGATACGACTGTCATCATTGATTGTAAAAATTCAAATTCTTATGAATCTGAAATAAATCAAACTCTCCATTCAATAGTTGAATGGTTAAAAGGTAACAAATTGAAAATAAATATTGACAAGACAAAACTCAAATACTTCAAAACGCCTAGCCGAAAAGAGTTTCAGTTTAATATAAGCCTTGACCATGACAAAGTGGAGCAAATACAAAGTACGAAATTTCTCGGTATAACTGTAGACGCACATCTCACATGGAAGGACCATATTGACAGTATTTGTAAGAAAATTAATAGATTCGTTTTTGCTCTTCGTAAAGTTAAAGATGTAAAAACGAGAGAAACATCTCTAATGGTGTATCATACTTATGTCTGTTCACTCATTCGTTATGGCATTGTAGTCTGGGGTAACTCTTCCGAGGTAAACCGGGTTTTTATAGCGCAGAAAAAATGTATGTAATGAAAAGACATTTCATAACGCGCGTTGAAGTTGTCAATGGAATTTATGTTCTGTGGAACGGGGTGACGTGTGATTGAATGACAGATGATGTTTAGATTATTTTGCATATTTTATTGTTAAAAATTCTATTGTAAAAGGATAAAATAAAGGGATATAATTGAGGAGGCGATACTAGTAAACTTTAAATGTCGTTTCTTTGATTTTCAGGTAAGTTATAGGTGTAATGGTCATAGTTAACCGTTGTAATATAGTAAAGACGTATTAAATAAACAAATCTTTGATTTTCAGAGAAACAATTTGTGGTTTATTTGGAAAATCCTCAATAACATACCTTATAAAACGACATTTTCGTCAACTAGAAAAAGATGGACCGGTTACAATTTGAGTTCACGATGATAACCTCAAATGATGGCAAATCTAACATATTGGCCATAACCTCAATAACTACAGAGGAAGGAAAATATTATATTTTACCTGATGAACAGAAGCCAGTGATTCATCATACATATATTATCAAAATGAACAGTTTCACAAAAATAAAAAATAGCATAAAGAAAAGGCATCAATGCAGAAAAATATGGATAAAAATGGATGAAGATCTTAAGAAAACATATATGGATGAGGAAGGTAATATGCAATTTTTAGATCAATATTTAGAAGAAATGAACACAAAACAACCAATAGACAAAAACGACAATTTGCAAAATATCTTGGAAAAATTAATAGAAACAACTACAAAGAAAGAAAAACAACATAACCTAAAACATATTTCAGAGAAATTTATTATTGAAAAATTCACAAGCAAGAACCCTAACGCAATGCAGTGGATTGAGAATTTTGAAAAAGAGTGTGAGCGCTTTAATATATCAGAAGATGAAACAAAAATAGATATATTGAAGTTATTTTTAGAAAAATCTTGTTTGGACTGGTATAGCTCGATACAATAAAGGCTGAATGGAAAGAATGGAAACAGAAATTTCAAGAAACCTTTAAAAACAGAGGATGGGACATAGTCACATATGCTCTAGCATTCAGGTATAAAGAAGGACTACTAATTGATTATGCTATAAAAAAAGAGAGGCTTATACTAGATATAAACAAATCGATAGACTCCAAAACAATGATAGATCTTATTGCAACGGGTTTACCAGGTTTTATCTTAAATAAGTTAAACAGGGATGAACTCAATGATACTACTGATTTGTTCAGTGAGATAAGAAAATATGAAGGTATGATGTACAAGAAAAACTCAACCACAATAAAGAGTGGTACATCCCTTAATAAAAATAAATATAAGGAGAAGAAGCCATGTAAGACTTGTGAATCTTTGGAAAAAGGAATTCGATATCATCCGGAGGAGACATGCTGGTTCAAGAAAAATAAGAATGAATCTGAAAAGGTTTTTAAACCCAAAAATGTAAACAACAACTCCATTATTGAAGTAGATATAAATACTGAGAAAAAAAACGAGTAAGTACACCATTAATCAAAATCAAGCTCTTATTAGAAAATAAACTAGAAGTGAGCGGCATTTATGATTCAGGTTCACAGATTTCTTTAATAAATTCAAAGCTGATTAAAGTGAAAGAAAAAAAGGACAATGTGAATATAGCATATATGAAAACGGTTAATGGTGTGAAAAAAACAGATGGCTGTATTACAATAAAAATAAAAATATTCGATTTAGAAGAAGAGATGGAAGTATATATAGTGGATAATGAAGATTTCGAAGATTTCATAATCGGATTAGATATGATAAAGAAATTCAAACTAACCCAAAATGAGGACTTGCAGATAGAACAAAAGAAAACAACAAATAAAATAGATGAAATGTCTAAAGATAACAGATATGAAGAAAAGAATAAAAAAACATTTGCAATAAATTTTAATGAACACATAGAAACAGAAGAATTTGTAAGTAACACAGACCATTTAGATAATAAAAAAAAAATTGAGATAGAGAAAATTATAAAGCAATTTTTGCTAAAGACAAGTATGATATAGGATCAGTTAGAGATTATGAAGCCCACATAGATTTACAAGTAAATAGATACTGTAGTAAAAGACCATACAGATGTACAATAGAGGATAAATTAGAAATTGAAGAGCAAATATCCAAGCTACTAAAGAATAATTTAATAGAAGAATCCTACAGTCCTTTCGCTGCTCCAGTGACATTGGCATTTAAAAAAGGAGAAAATAAAAAGTCCCGCTTATGTGTAGATTTCAGGGAACTAAACAAAATTGTTGTTCCACAAGCTCAACCTTTCCCATTAATAGCAGATTTGATTATCAAAACTAGAAACTGTAAGTATTTTACTACATTGGATATAAACTCAGCATTTTGGGCAATACCCCTACGGGTGGAAGATAGAAATAAAACAGGATTCGTCACACAAGATGGCCATTACCAGTGGACCTGCCTTTCATTTGGCTTGAAAACATCACCAGCAATTTTCCAGAGAATTTTAAGCAATATTCTAAGAAAGCACAAGCTCACAGGATACTCCGTTAACTATATTGATGATATTTTGATATATTCGACCACCTTTGAAGAACATATAAGACACATAAGAAATGTATTAGAGGCAATAATACAAGAAGGCTTTAGATTGAAGTTTCAAAAATGTACCTTTGCTTCAGACTCAGTAAAGTACCTCGGCCATGTAATTCAGACCAATTCAGTAAGACCACTTAAAGACAATTTGATCTCGATAAGACATTAGACAATTTTTGGGAAAAATCAACTTTTACCATGAATACATACCAAGAAGCGCAATTATTTTAGTCCCATTACATAATTTGTTAAGAAAAAATGAAAAGTTTGTGTGGTCAGAGAAGTGTGAAGAATCATTTAATCAAATAAAAAAATATTTATGTTCCCAACCCGTGTTGGAAATATTCGACAAAGACTTACCAATAAAAATCTTTACAGATGCATCTTTAGAAGGTATCGGGGCAATATTAAAACAAACACAACTAGACGGTAAAGACAAACCGGTGGCATATTTTTCAAAAAAGCTAAATGAAACTCAAAAACGAAAAAAGGCTATATATTTGGAATGTTTTGCTATGAAAGAAGCAGTTAAATATTGGCAACACTGGCTAATTGGAAAAAAAATCACTATTTACTCAGACCACAGACCTCTAGAGAACATGAATATTAAATGCAGAACAGATGAAGAATTGGGTGACCTCACATATTACCTATCTCAATATGACTTTACTGTAAAATATATACCTGGTAAAGAAAATGTAGAAGCAGACTGTTTGAGCAGAAACCCTGTATTAGAATCAGAAGATAACCAAGAGGAACTATTGAAAATAGTTAATTAAATACAAATAAAAGATATAGTTGAAGACCAAGAAAAAAATGAAATAATAAAAGAAAAGAAACAAAATCTACTACACAAAAATAATATCTATTATAAAAAAATAAAGAAACAGGAAAAGATTATACTTTCAGAAGAGTTTAGTAAAAAATTTATAAAAAAGGTGCATAAAGATTTATGCCATGTTGGAATCAGACAATTACAGAAAAAAATAAGTCCAATATATACAGCTAAAAACCTAACAAAAAATATCATAAATATTCGTAAAACATGCGAAACATGCATAAAAAATAAATCAAGATGTCAAGGGAAATTTGGATTAATGTCACAACTAGGACCAGCAACAAAACCATTTGAGATAATGTCAATGGATACTATATGTGGCTTTGGAGGATCTAGGTCAATAAAAAAATACTTACACCTTTTAGTAGACCACTACACAAGATATGCGTTTATTGCGACTTCCAAAACACAGAATGCGAGTGACTTTATAAAACTAACTAAGAAAGTACTAGAGACAGATGAGATTGGAATAATTCTAACAGACCAATATCCTGGCATCAATTCAAAAGAATTTAAACAATATTTACAGGAGAATAATATTAAACTAATTTTTACAGCTGTAAATACACCATTTTCGAACGGTTTGAACGAACGATTGAACCAAACAATAGTAAATAAAATTAGATGTAAAATAAATGAGAAAAACAACAAGAAAACATGGACAACAATAGCAAGAGAAAGTATACAGAAATATAATGATACAGACCACTCTGTTACAGGATTTGCACCAAAATATTTACTGGATAGTACAAATGTCAGTATTTTACCAAATGAAATTAAGACAATAGAAAAGGAAGACAAGTGGATGGCTGATAGAAAATTAGCATTAGAGAATACAATAAAATCCCATAAGTACAACAAGAAAATATTTGATAGAAATAGGAAATAGACTGAATAGAAAAAAATTAGACGAATTAAAAATAGGCCCTTTCAAGATAATAGAAAAAATATCAAACTCCATTTATAAGATTGACACTGGCAACAGAAAAACAGAATCAACTTTATTCCATATAACAAAATTACAATCTGTCACAGCAGTAGATGAAGTAGAAGAAAACGAATATAAAGATAACTTGTAAGTGCATTGTGTAGATTATAGCCTATTGCTAGAAAATGGCCTGCACGCACTGCCCTGTGCTTTAATTATTTACAATTTCTGCTCTTAGAGGGGGAGATGTAATGAAATGACATTTCATTAATTCAAATTTGCCGCGCTTCGCGCGTTGAAGTTGTCAATGGAATTTATGTTCTGTGGAACGGGGTGACGTGTGATTGAATGGCAGATGATGTTTAGATTATTTTACATATTTTATTGTTAAAAATTCTATTGTAAAGAGATGAAATAAAGTGATATAATTGAGGAGGCGATATTAGTAAACTTTAAATGTCGTTTCTTTGATTTTCAGGTAAGTTATAGGTGTAATGATCATAGTTAAACGTTGTAATATAGTAAGGACGTATTAAATAAACAAAACTTTGATTTTCAGAGAAACAATTTGTGGTTTATTTGGAAAATCCTCAATAACATATCTTATATATATATATATAAATAATAATGAAATAGAGTAACAATAAATAAATAAAGTTCATTTCCGTAAACATTGCAAAATGTGAAAATTATATTGTATAATAGAAAAAACGTGTAGCTAAAAAAAGTGACAAAATGCATTTTCATATTAGCAATTTAAAAAAAATATCACAACCAACATAATTTATTTATCATTAAATGGTTAACAAAGCAGTATGTACCACATCCAACAAAATCTTTAAAAATACATACCATTTAAAAAGTTAGAAGTAACACATCCGACAAATTGGACATACAAAAAAACTACCAACAAAGTCAGATCTGGTACTATCGACATGTTGAAGCTCACCAAAAACGATTAACAATGTCGGTTGTGGTACTATCCACATATTGTACCCCACGAAAAACAGTTGACAATGTCGATCTACCGACATTGTTAACCGAGCTATTACATATTTAATTAACAATAAAATAAAAGTAAATATTAAAAATAGTTAATGCTTGAACAAATAATATCAAGTTGGAAAAGCTTTATTAGTAATAAAAATAAAAAAATTTACCTGTTTCTTCATCTGCTTCGGTAGAGGTCAAAATATTTAAACCAATACTCCTGTTTCTATCCATAACATGTTCTTCAGATTTCTTAGTAGCTAATTTCACTAATCGTGCGGACCTAGTAAACATTATTCTTATTGCTAATAACAAAAAACGGTAAATAATTTTCTTTAGTAACAAAATATCATGCAGCGTGCGTTCACCCGTGCAACATGGTCCGTAATGGCACAACCGCACGCGCAACCGTCGCCCCGCGCACCCCGTAAACATTGTCGCGAGTTGACATACGTCATTGTTAACTGGCGACTGGGCCACATCTGACAATGTTAACGTGGCTATTTTAAAAACTACACGTAATTTATTATATTTCTTTTTGGTGCTACTAAAAAAGGGGACTTTTTGAGAGTGATTCGTGAAATAAAAAAAAATGGCAAAAAAACACATCCGACAATGTTAATAGGGACAAGCGATATATTTATTTATCTCAGGACCCTGAGGTCCTGGACCTTTGGAAGGCGTACGAGGAACCGAAACCAACGCCCAGATGCCCTTTTCGACGCTTTTAATGAAACGTGGTACCAACCGGCGATTATCCCTGTATGTACTATGCTAGTGCACCCAAGGACAACCCCCGGTTGAAGGAAAACTATTGCAAAATGTGGAAAACTAATATAAGGCTATGGGTTTTGGGGTCTTAAGTGAACTGGTTACCAGAAACTATGTTAAGACTATGGCCCCTGCCTGAGCAATGTTTTTAATTTCCATCGATAAAAAGACAGGGAGTGACTTGCACACTCAAAAAATGGGCCCCCAAAACGGTCGCTAGCACGAAGTGACATAGCAACAAGATGGCAACATATCCTGATGTGCTTGAGGAGTGGAGAGGTATACCACGACTATCAGGACAATCCCGGAAGTACGGTCAAGATCCCTACCAAAACCTTACTGGATTATACATCCTTCTCCCGAGCGCGTTTGTTCTTGTGATCTCCACTCAAACCAGCCCATAAAGGCAAGAGAGAGGTGGGAGCTCTGTTCCTCGTCAGTGTTCACTACGGCCGGCCAATAAAAGCGAGCCGGAGATGAAGAACAAGAATTCTCCCGGGTGATCGGGTCCTTGCATGTTATAGCAAAGCAAGCGCTACCGGCATAGGCCTAGAATTTATTGGAGCGCACAAGCCCCACCACGACGTCAACGTAGAGATACGGCGATGGGGTTATTATTATTATTATTTCGAAACCACCCGACTTGTGGACTGTGACTATTTCAGAACCCAAACGACTAGCTATAGCCATCCATATAATGGTCGTGAATAATCGCGTGAGTGGCCGCGAGATACTTATGCTCAAAGCCTTTCGCGTTCTTATTTTTAATAAATACGGCTACAAAAGGACTAGAGACCGCACCAAAAATTAAAGATGTCATCTTATACTCTTTTACGGCATCTTTAGAATTGCTGTTGCGCCATAAAAACCTAAGTGCATCACGATCACCTTCTTTTATTTTTATTTGAGGGAACATTTCCCTAATGTCAGCAATAAAAGCAATAGGCCCCTCTCTAAAACGAAATAAAATATCCAGTAAAGATTGCAATAAATCAGGGCCCTGCAGCAACATATTGTTTAAACTGACACCTCTAGTAGTAGCTGCAGCACCATGCGCTACCCTCAACGAGCGTTTTTACGGATGGAATACACCAAAATGGGGTAAGTACCACCGTACAAAATCGCCAGTTGAGGCTTTTACATAGTTATCGTGTTATGATGATAATTCACATTCTTCAGCGTATTCTTTTTGAATAATACCGTATATAAAACCTTTATATGCTAACGCAAATGTTTCATCTTTAGCCATCTGCTTTTCGAGAGACTTAAGGCGAGATAAAGCTTGCGGGTAACTGTTAGGCACGTTATATGTCGCTTCTTTTTTCCAAGGCAAGCCTACTTCGAAGCGTCCAGAACTTAATCTCCGAGCTGATGATTCTACTAAACTTATTGTTCGTGCCTCATCACTGTTTTGTCTGGTCACATGCTTATGAATGCCTAAAGAATCTATTTCGTATTGTTTTTTTATCAGCGCTTCAGGAGAATTTTCGGTTTGTAATGCATGTTCGGCATAAGTATGAATAAAGTCTGTAGGCCTAGAAACCCAGCCTAAAAGTGTTCTGGAAGCGACCGGTTCGTTTTTCCTACCAACGCGCATCTCACGACTCAAAGATAAATAATACCAATCTGCGGCTCCAAAGAGCTCGGTCGGCACGGCGTTTTGGTATGTAAGCATATGAGACAGGTCTAATAAATGGTTGTATTTCGAAATTTCGTCTATATCTACAGTTTGAAGACTAAGGCAAAGAGGGGTAATGCTGCGTGCGTCTTGGATTAAGTGATGTTCAGGTAAGTCGCGCCCCCGTATGTGAAAGTTTACGTAACATACCTCAGTATCCAGGAACATACCACCTACGCCTGTGACAGTGAGTTGTTGTCGGCCGGTGATTTCTGCCCCGATCCGTGCAGCTATGTCGCCGTCAATAAGTGTGGCGGTACTGCCCTCATCGAGAAGCGCGAAAGTGTCGATGGAGCCACGCGGTCCCTCTAAGATGACTGGTAGGATCTTGAGTAGTCCTCAAACGCCCGTTGCAGGTATACCGCATGTATTAGTCACGACGTCGCTAGTTTGATGAGAGGCAACAGCATGATGAGGCTCAACTATATTATGTATTGTTTCCTGCGATGAATTGGGAATATTAGTGGAGGTTTTATTTTTGTCGTTTTGCATTGACGTATCACCATGTAGAAGGGCGTGATGACGCCTGGTACAGTTATTTACGCCGCAACGCTTTGCTCGGCAATCGTTCCATTTATGCGGGTTAGATTTCAGGCACCTATAACAAGTTTTGGTTTCCCGCACCCAACGCCATCTGTTTTATTTATTTATTTAAACTTCATGTACAGTAGTGGTACATAGGCGGACTTAATGCAACAAGGCATTCTCTACCAGTCAATCTTTAGATTAAAACAAGACAACACTGTGGTAGGTTCAACAGTTAGACATGAAAATGCTTAACAAATTTTTACTGTGTGTGTACCTTGTTTACAATACGTACACTCAGTCGTTTTATGCTTGGAATCAGTGGCGTGGACATTTAAAGAATTCGGGGTCTTACTACTTGACGAGCCTAAAACCTTACTATGTGATAAACTTGGTGACACGTCAACCAAACAGTTGTAATTAAGTTGTCGCTCCGCTTCAATGACCAAAAACCTAAAAAGTAGCTCTAGTTTAGTAATTGTGGCCTCAAAAGGTTTTTGTGTGGCAGCAAAGTCAGTAAAGCGACCTCTAGTGTGCTCGCTAAGCTTTGCAAGCACCGTGCGAAGCAGTTCGATTGAAGACAGATACTTGGTTTGCTTAAGGCACTTTATAGTAGTAACACAGTTTCTTAGTTTGTTAGTCAAAGTATTTAAATGTTCTGAGCTACTTATCTTTAAACTCCGAAAGCCGGCAATCTCTTGGACGACCAACAGCTCTGGCCAAGCGTAGTTCTGCTCTAAAGCAGACATCACCTCCTCAGGTTCCTGTACTTCCCACAAAACAGAAGAAATAGCTACTTGAGCGGCACCGCGGACACTGGAGGTAAGGCGGGCTGGGCACGCCACAATTATGGCGGTAAGTCCCCTCTTTGAGGCGTGGCTGGAAAGACCTCACGGCGTCCTTACCTTCCGCATGACGCAGGTCCTCACCGGACATGGCAAGTTCGGGAGGTTCCTGCATCGGATTCGAGCGGAAGAGACGCCCGGGTGCCGCCACTGTGCAGAACGCCCGGAGGACACGGTGGAGCACACAGTTGAGGTGTGCCCTGCTTGGGCGGAGCAACGCCGTGCCCTCGTGGGGGCGATCGGCGGCGGAGACCCCTCGCGCCGGGCCTTGGTTCAGGCCATGGTCCGGAGCGAGGAGGAGTGGCGGTCGCTTCCTTCTGATTCCGATCCCGATTTCCGGCCACCGTAGACGCGGGCTCGCGGACGGCGAGCCATGGGTAGCTCGCTGTCCGATCGTCCGGTAACTGTCCGGACCGAGCCAAGGCGTCGACGGCGCGCACTGTTCCCGCGCGCCTCAAGGAGTTGTCAGCAACAGGAGGGGCCCATCTGGGTCGAAGCCTACCGGGATCGGGGTTATCCGAAAGGAAACTAGAGCCCCGGTATGAAGGCTAGAAGGAACGGCGCGGGGTTTTAGTCAGTAAGACTCTGACACTGTCTCCCGCTCCACCCAAGAGCGGGTTTCGTCATTGATGATTTTCCCTGTCGACGGAAAAAAAAAAGGTAAGGTGGGCTAAATTCTCTGCGGGGGAAAAAAGGTTTTGGTTCGCTCGTAAGAACACTTAAAAGCTAGCCATTCATTAATGTTGCCTGAAAAAGGAACCAGCTAAAGCCCTCTCTGACGGTCGGGCAGCGATGAAATGGCCTTCGCAAGTTGTAAAATAGAGTTAGGCTGAACATCAGCTGGCGTTGAAGTCGGAACATTCACATTCGGTGTGTGAACATTGTATGTCGGTGCCTGTGAGCGTGGGTCAAGTTGAGGGTTAGGCACGTTTTGATTTCCCACCCATGTTTTGACACGTTCTTTATGAGAACTGCGAGAAGAGATACTACCCGACTTTTTTGAATGTCCCTCCAGGGAGGCAAGTTTCGCATGCAACTCTAACTCGTCGGGCGTCACGCAACTCTATCGCGCTCTCACTGTTCACTTTCACGCTCGCGCTCTACCAACACACGTTCACGCTCTACGCGCCGTCGCTGAAGTTCTCAGCTCCATGGCCAGTTTTTGTGCGAGTACAGAAGAAGTGCGCGAGTGCGTAGTACTATGCCTAGACTGACCTTTGTTTAGCGGCTTGGTTTCGACACCGGAGCTCGTAGGGAATACTCTTGTTTCTTGCTGGTAAGCAACGGTTCTGGTACTTCCCTCAGGTGGCGAGTCCTCAGTCACGGTGGCCGCTCGATTTTTGCCGCTCCCACACGGTGTAGACTGATCACAGTCGCGCAGAGAGATCGGAGTACTTTCTTCGCGCTTGGTTTCAGCAGGATCTTGTGTCGTAGGGTTCACAACTGACCTAGTTTGACTACGTATAACCATCGAATTGCTCAATTTTCAAATTTGTTTAAATTTAGAATGGCAAAAAAATTGAAATTATTAAAATTATTATTATATATTAGAATCCTCCATGCAGTCTTGACCTAAGCCCTAACGATTTCTTTACATTTCCTAAAATTAAGAAAACTACGTGGGCAAAGGTTCCAGTCCAGTGAAGAAGCAGTCAAACGACAAAACTTAAAAGGCATCCCTCGTACAATTTAGGCGACGAATGGACCAAAAATGTTGGTGAGCTTGTGGACTGTATAATTGACTATGAAATGAATCGAATGATATCAATGGTGGTTAAAATAAGATTTAATTATACAAACTAATAAGTATTACGTACAATTTTAGCAACACAAATAAGAACACAAAACAAAAGACAATCAAACTGTCATTGTAAAAAGAAGTATAAAAACAAACCATAGTGTAAAAATTTAAAAAGGTTTAATACCAATTTCCAGCCATTCGCCAATATAAGTGGTTTAGGCAGTAGTGCCTTATCTATGGAGAAGTTAGAAGGCAACAGTAACTACACCACATGGAAATTTCTTATGGAAATGCATCTGATACATGACGACTTGTGGGAGTATACAAGCGTCACGCCTGATCCAACCGATATATATCTTGTGATATGAGAAAAGTCCAAAAAGCTAGAGCAAAGATTTGTTTGATGTTAAAACCTCATTGCTTGGTGCAGGGAAGCGCTGAAAGACGCGTTTGAAGATAAAGGTCTAAATAACCGTTGCCATTTACTTTCAAAGCTAGTAAACATGAAACTGGAACCATTCCCAACTGTGAGGGATTACGTGACTTCTGTTATGATGCTATGTCAGGAACTGCAAGACTTAGGAAAAGAGGTTGATGACGAACTGTTAGCTGCATTACTACTCCAAGGTCTTACGGCAGAGTTCCAACCAAATGCGATTGGCCATAGTAACGTAGTACTTACTACAGATTATGTCAAGACGAAGCTATTTCAAATGGAAGACAACTATTCGGCAAGCTCAAGTGCAAGCCACCCGACATCAGCACTTTTATTAAATAAGCATAAGGGCATGAGTAAACCCAGGAAGGGTAAACAAAAGTTTAAATGCTTTTTTGTGATGGACCACATAAAGCAAAGGAGTGTCCAGATAACCCTAAAGGGAAGAAAGAAGCCTTACATGCCTACGCGTTTGGCATGTCGCCCCGCAAGCAAGAGATTGGATAATCGATTCTGGCGCATCGACGCATATGACAAATAACAAGTATTGGTTTAAAGGAAACTTGAGGGTTACTGCGAAGTCTTTAAGAGTGATTTGTGCAGATGGTAATGAAGTGTATGGTGAAGGTGAAGGCAAGGTAGTATGTGATTCAGAGTTAATTATTAACAATGTTTCGTACGTACCTAAGTTAGCTTCTAATTGGTTAAGTGTGAATGCAATTGCGAGAAAGGGTCATGTGATAGTTTTCACAGAAAAAGGTTGCGACATCTACAAGAGAAATAAGTGTGAGGTGCGTGGTAAGGCTTTTGTGAAATATGTGGAAGAACGAGGCAATTAAGTGCTGTTCACAGGGTTCTGCGCTGGCAACAGCAGATTGCGATCAGGAGAAGCTGTGGCATCGGAGGATGGCACATCTTGGTATACGTTACCTCAAATGACTGAGGGATAAGATGGCGATTGGGGTGAATTTTTCTAATACTTCAAGTAAACTGGAGTGTGTACCTTGCATTATGGGAAAACAAACCAAACAACCGTTTCCTAAGGGTTTTGCGACGAAAGCTAAGAAATTTTTAGGTATAGTAGTAAGTTTTTGAAAAATTTACAATTTTTAAGTCGTTTTCCGAGAATCAATGCGGCAAGAAAATTAAGATCCTGCGCACTAATAATGGAACTGAGTTCGTTAATAAACAGTTGGATGATTTTCTGACGAAAAATGGAATCCAACATCAAGTGACGATAAACTATACACCGCAGCAAAATGGAGTGGCCGAGAGAGCAAATAGAACCATAGTGGAGAAGGCGAGAAGCATGCTCGAAGAAGGAAATTTGTCAAAGGCTTATTTGGCGGAAGCAGTGCATACGTCTGTTTTCCTGAAGAATAGATCGTTAACCATTGCCATCAAAGGAAAAACTCCAGAGAAAGCATTATCCGGTAAAAAAGTTGATCTCAGTTTTGTAAGAATTTTTGGGAGCAAGGAATTTATGCACATACCTAACTGAAAGAGGAAGAAGCTGGATGCAAAAAGTATGGAGTTAACTCTAGTCGGATATTGTGAGGATTCTAAAGGCTACCGGCTGGTTGATACAAAAACGCATCTATCTTCTATCTATATATATAAAAATCAATGCCACTTTTCGTTGTTATTTTATAACTCAAGAACGGGCTCACCTATCCATACCAAATTTTTAGGCTTTGTTCGGACTATTTAGTAGATGGTTTATGTTAAGTTTGGTAGGGTAGAGTAGGGTATAGTATGGTAAAGTAGGGTATAGTAGAGTAGGGTAGAGTAGTGTAGAGTAGAGTAGGGTAGAGTAGTGTAGAGTAGAGTAGGGTAGAGTAGGGTATAGTAGGGTAGAGTAGGGAAGAGCGGGAGTGAAGCTGTGCGGGCAAAAGCTAGTCGGCTATATAAAGCTAGGGATGTAGTATTTATAGAAGCTCAAGAAAAATAGAGAAAATGAACAAATGAAGAAAGAGACTGAACATGAAGTATTTATTCCAGAAGTGGAACAAACAGATATTCGTGATGACACGTCTAGTCCTCCAGGGCGGAAACCTGAGTCAACTGTTGATGATCAACTGCAGGAGGATATAGAGTTTCTAGACTGTGAGTCTGATACAACTGTGAATTTGCAACCTCAAGTGGAGCGAAGGTATCCACTGAGCTAGAAAACCCAAAGAGTTTCCAGATCACATATAATATCAAGCTGCAAAGTCAGCACTGGATCCAACTACGGTTCAAGAACTGATAGTAAGGATTGGAGAGCAGCAATTGAAAAAGAGATCCCTTGAAGAAGAACAAAACCTGGATTTTAGTAAAACCTGAACAAGCGAGCAACGTTGTCGATTCAAAATGGTTATTTCGAATCAAAGAAGACCCGGGAAATATACGAAGGTACAAAGCACGACTTGTTGCCAGAGGTTTTAGTCAGAGATGTGGCATCGATTACAACAAGATATTCTCTCCGGTGGTGAGACACAGCTCGTTAAGAGCCCTGCTCTCAATAACAGCAAAGAGTGGTTTAAACACAGATCAAATGGACGTGAAAACTGCGTTCCTACATGGAGACTTAACGGAAAACGTGTATATGAAGCAACCAGAAGGTTTTCATGAAGAGGGAAAGAAGACTATGTATATCTACTTAAAAGGTCGCTTTATGGGTTAAAGCAATCACCTAGAGCATGTAACAACAAACTGAATACTGAGTTGTTAAAGTAATCATTTAAAAGATGTAAAAATGAACCTTGCATATACACAAGATCCCAGGGTAAGAGCATCATCATTTTAGCAGTATACATGGATGATATACTGATATTTTGGAATGACGCGGAAGAGCTGCGCAAAGTAAAAAGAGATCTCATGTCAAATTTGTCATGAAGGACCTTGGGAAGGCAGAGGATATTCTGGGAATACATATAACTCAGAATGATATTGGAGTCAGTTGACTAAGAGAAGTATGTCAACAAAATTTTGAAGGTTTTTGGGATGGTTGACTGCAAAGTTGCTTAAATGCCATCAGTTTCTGGTCAGAAGCTAGAGAAACCTGGACCAGAACACAAATCTGATCCGATAATTCCAGATAAAAACTTAATTGGTTCACTGATGGTATTTGACTGGCCTGTTGGTCTAGTGGTTAGTGACCCTTACTGTTATGCTGGAGGTCGTGCGTACGATTCCCACCCAGGACAAAGGTTTATGTGATGAGCATAATCATTTGTTATGTGTCTGGGTGTAAATTATAATATGTATGTATTTAGATAATACATACATATTATGTATTATCATTTTTATCATGTCATTTACTTTGTTCAATGTGTTGCACTTACATGAAATTTGCAACTTGCAATTATAAAGTAGTATTTGAATAAACCAAAAACCGAGAATATGAATAGGAGAGGACGAAAACCGCAAATTGTAATTAGCAAGCAAATAGATTTGTTCAAAAAATATCATGTGCATTTGCAGAAAACAAATCTCAAATACAATGATCCCATTTTCTCAATTATTTCTGAAGAAATTAGTGCAAAGATGTCTCCAAAAGCTTTATTCATGTCGTTCCAAAGAAAGTATAGTAAAAGTGTGTTTCAAGAGTTACAGCCAAGTACATCAGAAGATATGTTCCCTATAAACAACCGAAGCACAGATACCTCTTCTTCGTTTGCTGACGAGATACAGGAAACATCAGAAGATACGACTTTGGTATCCAGTCCAAGCACAAATATCTCGACTCCATTTGGTGATGAAGTGAAGGTGATCGGTGGCCATTATAAAATATTTTCTTTTGATGTAGATTTGTATGAATTGAAGAAAATTACACTATTGTATACACGGAGACAAAAAAGTGACGGTACCTACCAAAGATACAATACTTTACCAAAGTTCCTATGGTCAAATATGATTAAAGAAAAAATTTGGCTAAATTCTAAATTACGATTTACGTGGACGCTTAAAAAGGTAAAGTTAATGATCGTATTTTAAAATTTAAAGTGAATTCAATGTGGAGCATCAATCGAAATATCATATTTAGAAAAAACCGAAAAAGTTTAAACGTTTTTATGCAAAGTTCAAAATTTGATTAAGTACAAACATTATTCAGTAAAAAAATCGAGACTAACAAGTTTCAAACGAAAACAATTGGCCAAACATTTGAAATACAAGGCACCAATTTTGGTTCGTCATGAATTGGCTTCAAAATTAATTTCAAATAACGAAAATTTTGAACCCCCAGTGTTGCCATCTGTATCTGCTTTGCGGAAAAGTTAACTTAAGTTGGATGCAAAACTTGGCGAGTCGTTTGACAGCAATCCATTGACATCATTGATTACTTTAACCAAAGCTGCAGAATTTTTAAATTCTGTTCGAGAAATTTGTGTACTGTGTTTGTGATCCTGAACATGATATAAGAAAGCATATATCTGCGTTAAAAACATTTGGCATGAATTGAACAGCCATTGAACAGCCAAATTGATGCGACTTTGCCCGAGATATTACTAATCTGTAAAATACTTGGAACTTTACCAAAAGATTATTTCGGTAGTGAACTACATATTGTTAATATTATATTAAATTAATTAATTATATAAAATCAAAATAAAATAAACAAACAATGTCCTAACATCAACGAACAAACCGACCGAGTCAATTTCGCCTTAGTAGCTAATTTGTTATTAGTTGACCGGCCGTAGTTATACGATACATTTATCGACCAGCGCCCGGCGGGTCAGTTGCGCTACCTGAACCGCGCGCGCAAGCAAGACAGCGCTATCTTAGTGTTGCGCTCGCGCCCGCGCATCGGTCAGCCGGTATGCATGACCGGGCAGTACGTTTTGACGAGTCTACCGCCTAACGTATGTCTGTTCCGCGATATCTCGCCGCGCGTAATTCTATATTGTATGTCCGCTTACTTTCGTCTATCTATCTTTCTACCACTTCTATCTCTTCTTAGTGGAACTCTTGTGTGTACGTAAACTGTAACCTGTGACTGTGTCAAATAAACTTTCTTCTTCTTCTTGTGTACTTCGGACTCTCTTTCATCTCTTCACACTATCTTCCTCTTCAATCGTTCACACACGCATTCTACATTTCGCTTTCAAGTCAAGTTAGCTCCTTATCACAAAAAAGGATCGGAAAGTAGAGAACTTGACTTCGCAACTTAGTGCATATGAAAAAGCGTTAGATACTAAAGATGTGACAGAGGAAACTGAAGAAGTATTAATCGTGAAGACACAGAAGAAGAAAAAAGTTTTTAAATGCAATTATTGTGGAGAAGTTGGACACTTTGTTCGAAAATGCTAAAATTGGATAAATGATGGACGTCCACGAAAGCCGTCAAATGACAGTAAATCTTCAAATGTTAACCTGATAGTGTTAGCTTGCGATGATGGAAAGCCAATAGATAAAAATAAGTGGTACATTGACAACGGAGCGACAAGCCACGTTACGAATTCAGGCGACTTCTTCGAAAGCTTCGAACACTTTAAGAGTTCACATACGGTTACTGCAGCGAATGGACAAACTATTGAAGCGATTGGAATGGGCAACATTCGAGCTGAAGCCAAGGTCAATGGAAACATAGAACACGTACTATTGAAGGACGTTTGGTATGTTCCAAAAAGAAACTTATTCTCAGTTCTTTCTGTGCACGATAACTCATCTGTGAGTACGTTTGAGTCTACGCCTTCACAATGTATGGTGAAAGTAAATGGAGGCATTAGAGTAATTGGGACTAGAGCGATTAAAGGTGGATTATTTAAACTAGAGCTTACATGCGTTGCGTCCAAAGATCGAGAAGTCAATCAACTACTGTCATATCCATTACAAGTCTATCATGAAAGGCTAGCACATCAAAATAAAAGACAGTCAAGTCATCGAAAACGAGCTAGGGTTTAAAGTGGAGGATAAGCAATCGGACATCTGCGAAGGATGTGTTTATGGAAAGGTTCACAGGCAATCTTTTGGTACAAGGGTTATAGTCACTAAAGCCGAAGAACTAATCCATACCGATATTTGTGGACCGCTTCCGTATTCAATTTCGAAGTTACGTTATTATGTACTGTTTAGGGACAACTTTACACGCCATCGTTTCATCTATTTTCTTCGAGAAAAGTCTAAGCTAAAGTAGCGGGACACGGATAACGGTGGAGAATTTAGCAGCGAAAAATTCAAAAATATCTTAACTGAAAACGGCATCCAGCAAAGGTTCACGATGTCCCACACCCCAGAGCAAGCAGGTTGTGTAGAAAGGGAAAATAGGACGGTAGTAGAAGCCGCGCCAGCAATCATGCATGCACATGAGAAGATTCCTGATGGCTTATAGGCAGAAATAGTAAACGCAACAGTCTACGTATTGAATCGCACAGGGCCATCTAGCGTGCCATGCAAGTCACCTCATGAACTGTGGTACGGAAAAAAGCCAGCGATCAAACATCTAAGAATCCTAGGTTGCACGTGCTATGCCCATATTCCTAAAGTTAACCGCAAGAAGCTGCAACGGAAAGCTATAAAAGGGATTATTATTGGTTATGAAGGAGACGAAGGCTATAGAATCTGGAATAAGGAATCACTCAAATTTATTAGATCCAGAGACGTGATATTCGAAGAGGTACCATTACTGGAAAAATCTAAAGAGGTTGAGCCTAAATCAGAAGAGCCGAAAAATCTCCAGAAAAACTTATTCCATAATTTTCCAAGTCTACATAGTGAATTCGAAACCAACGATAATAGAGAGATTGAAGAGCGGAATATTACAGAGTTCGGATCTGAAGTTATTGAAGAACCTACTTCATCAAGGGCACGTCACGAAGCCAATAATGAGATAGATGATGATCTAGTTGAATCAATAAAGGATATCACTCTGAAGGAGAAAATGGAGAAGCCGATGATCCTGATCTATCTGATGACGACCATGAAAGAGAATGAAGTCGGATGATTTTCAGAGATAGAGCAAATCTTAGACCTCGTGCACAGTTCAATGACTATATTATGGCATTAGAAGCTGAAAATTTATTCGAACCGAAAACCTTCAAACAGGCAATGTCATGTAAGGCTAAAGAAGAACAGAAAAAGGCTATCGAAAGGAAAGAGAACTCGCTGAAAGAAAACCAGACGTGGGAGCTAGTCAAATTAGCACAAGGTCGGAAAGCAATTCCATGTAAATGGATATTCAAAATAAAGACTAATCCTGATGGGTCTGTTGAGAAATATAAGGCTCGACTGGTTATAAAAGGATATTCTCAGAAAAAAGATGTAGGCTTTCATGAAACTTTTAGTCCTGTTGCTAGGAATAGCACAATGAGAGCTGTTCTGAGTGTTGCTGCTAAAGAAAAGCTGAGATTAGCACAGTTTGATGTGTCCACAGCCTTCGTTTATGGCACTTTAGACGAAGAAATATACATGAAACCGCCTAAAGGTTATACTGAAGACAGGTATGTGTTTAAATTAAAGAAAAGCCTGTATGGTTTAAAGCAAGCCCCACTCAGTTGGAATAGATGTATCGTGAAGACCGGTTTCAAGCAAAGCCAGTCCGATCCTTGTTTGTTTGTGAGGAAAGATGAGAAGGAGAAAATATTTCTCGCCCTGTACGTCGATGATGGTCTTATTGCTTACTCAAGCGAGAAACTAGCTAACTGCTTCCTAGAAAAAATGAGGGCACATTTCAAAATAACAGTGAAACCAGCAAGATATTTTCTGGGAATGGAGATAGAAAGGTACCCTGATGGTTCTATGTTACTGCATCAGAAATCTTACATCGCTCGCATTTTGCAAAGGTTTGGCATGGAGAAATATACACCAGTGCCAACGCCAATTTTAAAAGCAAATAATGCTCAAGATGTTAATGAAGTTTCAATGAGCTTCCCGTACCGTGAAGCTGTTGGATCACTAGCTTATTTGATGTCAAGCACGAGGCCTGACATAGCCTTTGCTGTCAGTGTTGTATCTCGAAATTTAGATAAACCTACAAGGGAGAACATCATCAATATCAAGAGGATAATGCGTTACTTGAAAGGGACTATAGATGAAGGCATCGTTTACAAGCCAGGAAATAGTCATAATTTAGAATGTTGCAGTGACGCTGATCTTGAAACTGGAAGGTCTACCTCAGGCATTCTTTGCATGTATGCTAGAGGTCTAATATCCTGGAATAGTAAACGCCAGAGCACAGTAGTGGTTTCATCCACCGAGGCAGAAATAGTGGCAGCAAGTGAAACTGGTAGAGAAATTATTTGGCTTCGAAAGATCATAAACGAAATCATTGGTTAATGTCCAGCATCCCTATGTGTTGATAACGAATCAGCAATTAAGATGGCTAAGAATCAGCCAGAATTCCACCAAAAGACCAAATACGGATACGATCATTCTTTATACGAGAATGTGTTCAAGATGGAAGCATTACTACCTACCACTTTATGGGCCTAGAATTGAAAGTCTCAAGAAGATGGCTGGCAATATAAAGAGAGGTGGATGTTAGGAATATATACTCCTTTGTCATCGATGTCACTATCTGCTTGTCTAAAAAATATACTAACAGTTAACGTCATTAATATTCGTTTTTATTTATTTGCAATTGGTTTTAATCGATCCTACAGTACTTATACTAGGCATGCCTTTTAAGTTCTGTCGTTTAAATATTTCCCGCTAATTTTGAATTTAGAATTGCTCAATTTTCAAATTTGTTTGAATTTAGAATGGCAAAACAATTGAAATAATTAGAATTGATACAACTATTTAGTCACAGCGTTGTTTTGAATCTATCGAGTCGCGCATAAAAATGAATTTCTCTAAGGGAAACGTTCGTGCGATAATTTTTTACAACTTTTGGAGAGGCCTAACTCAGATTCAATGTTTTGAGGAGTTAAGTTCTGTATTGTATGATGAACTTCCTTGTCTACGGACTGTCGAACGCTGATTTAGAATTCCAGCGTGGAAATACTAGTCTTAGTGACAAATCTCGTGAAGGACGTCCAAAATCCGCCTTTCCTGAAGAAAACATCGTTGCTGTGAGACAACTGATACTCGAAGATCGGCTTGTGACATATCGGTAGATAGAGGCGTTAATAGGCATTTCAGGGACAACCATTCAAAAGATCATGCATGAAGAGCTTGGTGTAATAAAGCTAGTTTGCCGATGGATTCCGCATTTGGTTTCCGATGATTATAAGGCGACCCGCGTCAGATGGTGTAAGAAATCTTTCCAAAGGTTCAAGCGAGGAGAGTCAAATCACGTCTACGATATTATCATTGGGACGAATTTTGGATTTATGCCTGCGACCCTGATTCCAAAGAGCAATCCACAACCAGGATCTTCCGAAATGAGCAAAAGCCGACTAAAGTTTTTCGCTCTCGAAGAACTTCGAAGAAGATGTTAGCTACGTTCGTGGCGAAAACCGGTCACGTTGAAAGAATTGCGCTTGAAGATCGTAGAACAATTAATGCAGAGTGGTATACTACAACTTGTTTACCACAAGTCATCGCTGAAGTCCGGAAATCTAACCCAAAGCGACGCATCATCCTACACCATGACAACGCAAGCTCACATACCGCCGGTAAAACAATTGATTATTTGAAGCAGGAAAACGTAGAAATTCTTGACTATCTCCCCCATGCAGTCTTGACCTAAGCCCTAATGATTTCTTTACATTTCCTTAAATTAAGAAAACTCTTCGTGGGCAAAGGTTCCAGTCCAGTTAAGAAGCAGTCAACGCTTTTAAGTCGGCCATTTTGGACATACCGACTTTGGAGTAGAATAAGTGTTTTAATAACTGGTTCGATCGAATGGAAAAATGTATTAAACTTTGAGATGAATACTTTGAAAAACAATAAATAATACTTTAAGGTTCTAGTTTTGTTTTTTTCTTCAAACGACAAAACTTAAAAGGCATCCCTCGTATCTATGTTAACATGTACATCCCAATTTACACGTATATTATTGGACCGATAAACAAATCGTATATTTTAAAATGTACTACCAGAAAAAAAGAGTTTCTATCACGATAGATGCTACGGGGTCGTTCTTTGAACCCATACGTCTATCGGATGGTACAAATATTACAAAGACATTATTCTTGTATGCTGGGCTGATTACAGATAATGACAAATTAAAATCTGTGCCTATTTTTCAAATGGTCACAGATTCTCATAATCATAAATCTATTTTAAATTGGTTAAAAAAATGGTTAAGTTACGTAAATACTATACCCCATGAAGTAATTACAGACGATTCATCTGCCTTATTATCTGCTAATTCTCAAGCTTATACGCCATATAATAGCGTAAAACAATATATTCAGAATCTCTTTTCAGTTTTAGAAGGCGAAGCTACCAATTTGCCAGCTACCTTCATAAGACTCGATACCAGTCATTTCATCAAAACTTTGTATAATTTAACATGTTTTAATGATAAAGTAGATCCAAATGTAAAATATTTTTATATACGCTGTATTTTACTTCTTAAGAAATGCGAGAATTATGCTATTGTAAAACAAATCATTCAGGATATTGTAAAGATTTGTTTAGGGCAATGTCATGACCATTATGAATTTAATCAATCTGAAGCTAAAAAGGCTAAGGAACGCCTTGATAGGTTACTAAAGGATGTTACTGAGGAAACTACAAATAAGGAAGACATTGAAAAAGCTATACTCGAAAAAGAGATTTCATGTGACAAGGAGCTAAATAAATAAGATAACATACCTTTTTGCACGTGGTTTGGTCTAATAGTTGAATCTAATAAAAGCAGCGATATTTTGGAAAACACCAATAAATATTATTATCAGCCATTCATTTCGACACTAAGGAGATTATTGTACAAACTGCCCTTGTGGTCTAATTTACTTTGTTCATCTTTTACATCCAAAAATAAATCTCCATCTTCATCAGCTATTGAGAGCTATTTTAAAACGTTAAAAATCATTAATCTTTAAAACCAACATTGAAAAACATAGGATCGATCGCTTCCTTAAAACACATTTGGAGTATCTCGATGGAGAGATGAAAATAGTACAAAGTGATTTATATCAGGATCAAATTAACAAAAGACCATCCACACGCTCAAAAAACGCGAAACCAAAATAAAATTCCCAAATTTGATACGGATCAACAATTTGCTTTTGATTCTATATTTTCTGATGAAACATCTTTTTGTGAAAATTGGAGAGGAAAAGCAAAAATGACCATGCCGAAATCAAAAATCGATGTTATTTTCGTAAAAAACGGTAATTTGTGTGGTTGCATCTCTACCGACGGTAAAAATAGAGTAGATCTATCGAACACATGTGCCTTAGACTCTGTAATATATATTCTAGCTTTGGGGTATATCACAAATCATAATATTAAAAACTACTTAGACTCATCGAAAGATATTTTAATTACCGAGTACATAAAATGTATATCTTCTAAAGATACAAACCAAAATACTTTAACATTGCGGGCTCGTATAGCACTTGAATATTTTAGAAATGAAAATGTTGGTGAAAATATGTCAATGTTGATTGTGCGTGCAATGTCTCGTTTATTTTTTAAAATGTATTGATTAGTAGCATTGTCAGTGCTACTACTACAAAAATGTGCTTAAACGAGTCATGTAAGACTATATTAATATGCTTTCGGTTTTCGGAATTTCTTCTCTCGAAGAAGCAATCTGTTAAAGTCATACTGAAACAATACAGTGTGTGTGGTGTAAAAATCAGACTGTCATAACTAATGAACTTTCACATTTAATATCCTTTGATTTAAATGGAGTAGAAAAGGATTTTTTATAGGACATACCAAAATCTATTTTTTACCGACTTCCCAAAAAGGAGGAGGTACTACGTTCGGCTGTTTGTATGTTTTTTTTTTTTTTTTTTTTTTTTGTATGTTTGTTCGTCGAATACTCCCCCAAATGTGGACGGATTTTCAAAATTCTTTTTTTGTTCGAAAGTAGATAGTTCTGAGGTGGTCCCATTATCACCAAATTAGGATCTGATGATGGGATCTTGGAGAAATCGAGGGCAACCTTCAAATTTTATAGGCTCACTTATTGATTTTCGCGTATTTTATGAAGTATCTTGTGTATTTGCGTATGGTCGTCACCATCTCAGGTAGCTGGGCTGATGATGGAAGGTACAACTCCTTAACAGTAAGAAGTTACTCGAACAGGCAAGGACTGTTTTAGTAAATTGTTTTGATGTTTGATAGGGCATTTGCCACAATTGGTCTCATGATCATCAAGTCATGACCTGATGCTGCAGTCAGGATAGTCTGCAGAGTACCTAAGTCCTCGACAACAAACAGCAGATATATCGAGTTTAGGCTCATTGAAAACGGCTCGATGTGTAGATAAACGTACTGCTAATAAAGAACACCGAAGTACATAGAGACCTGATGCTGAAGCCAGGAGCATCAGGAAAAGTACAAACCTTGAAATTACAGCACCGTAGTCGTGTTTGGGCTCATTTTAAACAGGACTAAATTTTAAGTTCATTGCAATGTTGACATAAATCATCTAGTCTAATGACTGATTGAAAGATTTACCTTTTGGCTTCATCATCAGATCAGTTCGATATATCCTTTCCCTCTCCAGCATCTAGTCTAATGACTGTTTGAAAGAAGAGGGGGAGAGGATATATCGAACTGATCTGATGATGAAGCCGAAAGGTAAATTAATGTAATCTAACCGTGTTTGGGATTATTAGAACCGTTATGAGATGCGCTTTGACTATAAGGTATTTAAGTTTGACTGAGGGGTACTTTTTAGTGGTGGTACCATAACTAAAAAGTGTTAAATAAAAAAAACTTTTTACAAAAAAAATATAACCGACTTCAATGATAAAAAACACTGAAAAGTATCAAATAACTTTAATTTTGGAAGTCGGTGTTAAATAACGAAGAGACTAAACTATTATAGAAACACCGACTTCCAAAATTAAAGTTATTTGATACTTTTCAGTGTTTTTTATCATTGAAGTCGGTTATATTTTTTTTGTAAAAAGTTTTTTTTTATAAGAAATACACAATATAAATTGGTGGGGTGTATTGAATTCGTTCCCGGTATGGAAGCAAGTAATCTTGGCCACTACAAAACGCATGGATTAATAGAACTACGAAGAAAATACGAAATCCTGCATCGCGCAATCAAAGTTCTCCGCGCGATTTGAACATATAGGTACGACAGCCCGACAACAACTATCGGGCAGTCGCCCACTAGACCATAACACCTGTCTGGAAGGAGGATCCTCCCTTTTCAACGGAGGTCTGTGGGACTTTACTCTCTGTCCAGCATACCTCTAAACTGGTGACCCTCGACAAAAAGACCGTCAGCGCAGCCTTCGTGCAGCTACTACTTCATGACGTCATCATCACTTCCTCAAACTTTCGAGCAACGAGCCATACAGCCAGCACCCACGGCTAAGGGTATCCTGACCACCAGTATGCCTACCTGGTCATACCTGGTCACCACCTCAGCCGCATTAGCGACCTTGGCACACCGCACCTTCGGCCAGTCATATGAAGAGCCATGAAGAACCTCTCCTGGTCGACGCCAGCAATCAAGCCCTACGTCGCACAAGCACCGCTCCGACTAACTGGAGCCAGCAGCACTACTCCGACTCACTGGAGCCTGCAGCATCGTCCCGACTCACTGGGACAGCACTACCCCGACTCATTGGGGCATCATCCCGATTCACTGGGACAGCACCACCCCGACTCACTGGGGCATCATCCCGACTCACTGGGACATCATCACCCCGACTCACTGGGGCATCACCGCAGACAGTTCCGACTCACCGTGAACTATGCGGCATCGGTTCCGACTCACTGGGGCATCACCGCAGACAGTTCCGACTCACCGTGAACTATGCGGCATCGGTTCCGACTCACTGGAATCAACCTACCGCTGGCCTGGCACACATCAAGAAGCATCAAGAACCATCTATCTCCGATCTCCGGAGGGGAGTGATGTAGCGACATCTATGACGCCACATAAGAACTACGAAGAAAATAGGAAATCCTGCATCGCGCAATCAAAGTTCTCCGCGCGATTTGAACATATACGACAGCCCGACAACAACTATCGAGCAGTCGCCCACCAGACTATAACATCCGGTCTGGCCGGAGGATCCTCCCTTTTTAATGGAGGTATGTGGGACTTTACTCTCTGTTCCGCATACCTCCAAAAGGTCATTAAAATTCGGAGGTTAAATTATAAAGTGTAGATTAACGGTAGTCCAGTTTGGAAACCTTCAGAATCCATTGTTACAACTTTTGATGGACAAATTCTACCTAAGAGAATATTCATGTGCTATAATGCATTAAATGTGTATTTCAGATGCTGTAGGTACGGACATACAAAATTACAATGTAGGGCTACAGAGCCGAGATGTTTTAAATGCGGACAAAATCATTCAGCTGAATCTTGTAGCATTGAGGAGGATTGTGCATCTTGTATAAATTGTTCTGGTTTTCACTTTGGTATAAATAAAACATGCCCCGAGTTTAAGAGACAAAGAGATATCAAAAACACTATGGCTCATTCATGTATTTCTTATTTGGAGGCTAGTAAGTTGCATCCATCTTCCTCTATGTCTTATGCAGATAAAGTTGTTTCAGGTAGTAAAATATCTCAATCAGATTCCAAATCCGCATACTTCCACACTAATGATAATGTGAATAATGGTCCTAGGACAACTTCATATAAAAAAAACAGTATTTAAAAAACCACGTTCGCCTCCTAAATCTGCGTCTAGATATGACAGAGCAGCACACAATGCATTAATAAATGAGTTCAGTTTACCAAGTCCCAGTAATGGGTGTGCACTACAGAATAAACCCGAACAAAAAGAAGATCATGAACAGATTATGGATCTAATTAACAGTCGTATTAAGATGTTACAAAATAAAAAATACATAAAACCGAACAACGCTGACCTGATTTGTAAATTACTGACAAACAAATACGATAATGGATTTGATTGTTCAATGGAATGTCAGGTCAGTGATTAATAAAAAAACTGATCTTTTCTATTTAGTTAACAAGTACTCGTATTAACCACTTATTGTTGCTTTGAGTGAAACATGGCTTAAACACGGTCGAATATTTGGTATTCCAGGTTATGTTTGCATTCGTAATGACAGAACTGATGGCTACGGTGGTGTTGCCATCTTAATCAAAAACAATGTTGCATTTTCTCAAATTACATTACCCAATCAGTATTCTTTAGTTGATTTCGTTGCTGTACGTGTAAATAATGTATCTTATGCCTCTGTATATATCCCAAAGCCTTCCTGCGCTGCTCTACAAGAGATGAGTGATATTTTTTGTTCATTGAAAAGCCCTGTCTTGATAATGGGAGATTTTAATTGTCATCATCAGACGTGGGGATGCGGTGATAATAAAAGTGATGGTGTACGTTTGCTACAAATATTAGATGACAATAATTTATGTGTATTAAATACTGGGTTACCGACTAGACGTACCAAGCCCAATGAATTGCCGAGTGCTGTGGACTTGTCGATTAGTTCCCCTAGCTTGGCCTTATCACTCACTTGGTCGGTCTTCTCTTCTTCTACACTAGGCAGTGATCATTTTCTCCTAGTAATAGCATCCCCCGACAAATATCCCATCAGTGAAAAGCGTCCCCCTCGATTAAAGTATAGATTAATTAGAGAAAAATTTAAACAAGTCCTTGAAGTTAAAATGTCACAGTTACCTGAAATACTTCATGAAGAAGAAGATGATTGCTCTCGAGCCTTAGCTCTTTGCATTGAAGTAGCGGATGAGATTTTCCCTGTAAAAAGTTCCCGCACAAACAATTTACCTATGCCTTCTTGGTGGAGTACTGAATGTTCAAATGCAGTGCGAAGAAGAAAGGAAGCGGAAAGAGAGTATAGTGAGGATATGTCGGATTTTTTTTTAAATAAACTGACTGGTATAATTAATGAGACTAGAAATTTTTTGAGGGAAAGGAAATTTGAGGGATGGAGATCATTTTGTGCCTCCCTTTCTTCTAGAACTTGTCCTTCGGAGGTCTGGAGTGACATAAAGCGTTTTGGAAACGCTTTTAATCAAAATCGTTGTGGTGTTTAGTTGTCTTCTGCTTTAGCTGACGATTTTCTTGACAGATTGGCCCCTGCAACGGCTCCTGAAAAAAATTCTTTGATGCCTTGTTGCGCATTATATCCTGGAATAAAAGAATCGGATAGTTTAAACTTGCCTTCTTCTTTATACGAGCTTAAAGGGATATTGTCGAGTGTTAAAGATTCTTGTCCTGGAGAAGATGGAATACTCTATGCTTTCTTTTCAAATATGGGAGATTCCTCACTTTTATATTATTTAGAAATAATTAGTTCCATAATGATTTCTGGGAACATTCCTACCTCTTAGAGAACTCAAGAAATAGTTCCTATACTAAAGCCTAAAAAATCTCCAGATGAACCGGCTGCTTATCGGATCTTTGGTTATTGCTAAAATTGCAGAACACCTGGTTAAGAACCGTCTTGAATGGCATATCGAAAGAAATAATTTGCTTTCGATTTCTCAATACGGCTTTCGTAAATCTAAAAGTACCATGGTCAGTTTAAATAATTATCTTTACCACAGGCATCAATTTGGCATTTTCTAATAATTTATCGGTGGTTGCTGCACTTTTAGACGTTTCGGCAGCTTATGACAATGTAATCATATCAGTGCTCAAAAATAAACTAATAAAATTGCAGGTGCCGTCAATTTTAGTTAATTTTATTATTAATATCTTATCTGTACGCTTTATATTCGTAATAACAAACCAAGGTTCAAGACTTTCACGAACTGTTTATAAGGGATTACCTCAAGGGTCTGTACTTAGCCCGCTACTTTGCAACATCTACACACATGATCTTGAGGCGTCCTTAAATGGTACCTATCGTTAATGTTTTACAATACGCTGACGACCTACTTATTTATACAATAAACATGTCTATCCCAACTGCGTGTAATTCATTAACAGAAGCCCTCACGTCATTAAAGGTTTGGCTTGATAATAATGGACCGGATTTATCAGCTAACAAAAGTTCTGTAGTAGTTTTTTCTAGAAAACGGGATTGTCCGCCACCTAAAGTTTCTTATTGCAATCGTACTCTAAATGTTGGGGAGGAAGCTAAATAAATTCTTGGGTATAATTTTGGATAAGAAAATTACAGGTAAATCTCATTTAATTTATATAGTGGATAGATGTGAAAAGAAGTTGAATATTATGAGATGCCTCTCGGGTGTGTGGTGGGGTGCTCACCCTTTTAACCAGAAATTGTTATAAAATGCTATAATTTGTAGTATTTTGGATTATGGTACCTTTTTATTAGAAGGTGGTAGTAAAAAATGGTTCAAAAAGATAGATAATATTCAATCTAAAGCCCTCAGAATCATTTCGGGTGTAATGCGTTCGAGTCCTTTGAAATATTTAAGGCACTAGAATATGTTTTGTTAGCTAAGTTACATACATATTTTCCGACTCTAGGAGTGCGCTACAGGCAATAGAGAAGTTCCCATTTAAAATGAAGGCTTTCTATCCTGTTGTATTTGATATTAAAAATGTATTATATAAACTAAGGTTGAAAGGCCAATCTGTATATTTTGTTTGGATTCCTAGCCACTGTGGCATAAAGGGAAATGACAAAGCGGATGGTTTAGCTAAAGAGGCTGTCAATGGTAGTGTTTAATATTTCGTTTGAAGGTGCTGCTTCAAAGAGGTTTTATAGCTGGACTAGCCGTCGATAACTTTTGTTTTTAATTTTATTTTTGGTGACTGTCATTGTGTCACATATTTTTCGTATATCCCCAACAGATGGAGACACTTTTCCTTATAAAAACTTTTCCCATGATATCATGAATTTACCGAAGTCATACCTTCGCGATGCCTAGAATATCTCATGGGGAGAGAGTGCAAAAACAAAAGGAAAATATTATTACTTTATTCAACCATGGTTTTTCAGGGCTAAGTGCTCCAAATTGGTTGTTAGTCAAATCATTCGTATGCGTTTGGGTCATGTATGTCCTCCTTACCATCTTGCTAAGCTCCGTATCGTAGAGGATAACATGTGTGAATGTGGGGAAGATGTTGATACCTTGGACCATATATTTTTTTCGTGTTCTCGTCATGACCGTTCTGATTTCCTTAATTCCCTTCTTAGTTTAAAAACCCCTTTCCCCACCCGTATGATTTGTTTATTACATAACCCAATAATTTATTATGATATTTGCCTCTTTTCTATATATAAATGATATAAAACTTTAGTTTATTTATTATATTTTACATAATATATTATATACTAGGATAGGAAATATGGATCAGGTAAGTCATTAACTTACCTGATCCATATTTCCTATCATTGTAATCCTTTCCGTTCCGTTTTTTATTTCCCTGTTTCCCAATTTTTTACCAGAAAATGGCACAAAGAATAACTAGTGCCACACCAAAAAAAAAAACAACTTAACGAAGTTATCGATTTTAAATTGACTAATCTTAACATGGTAGCAGAGCGTTCGAAATAATAGATACATAGACGCAAGCAAGAGACAAAGTCGTAACGAGATGAATAATTTGAAAAATATTTCTTAAAAATGGCAAACAAACCGGAAATTTCGAAATTCCACATCGGGAACCTGGACGGTACAAACAGGTCGGTATGGAAGTACAAAATAAGTGCATTGATGAAGAGTATCCCAAAAGCCCTAGATTTATTAAACGGAACATACACGATGCCAGTACCAACGGTAACGACTGATGTATCATCAAGTGCAGAATCTCAGAAAGCTAAGAAGAAATTCCAAGAGCTAGATAGCTTGCTGCTTGTCATTCTTACGAGCAACATGACAGATGACATAGTCCAAAGAATAATGAGGTTCGAAACATCGAAGGAAGTCTGGGATGAACTCCAAAGACTATTTGATGGTGACAGAGATGATTTGGTGTATGAACAATTGACAAAAATTCTTCCAGTACAAGAAACAGGAGACAATATGGCCACTCACCTCTCGAAACTGAAAAATATATGGTTCAAGCTGAATAAAGAGCAAAGCTAGACAAGAAGCAAGAATTGCCAGATATACTCTTAATATGCAAAATCCTAGACACATTGCCTAACGAATACCTAACCTTCAAATCCAGTTGGCTACTCATGGCTAAAAAGGTAAGGACTATAGAGAGATTGACTTCACAGCTATGTGCCTATGAACGAAACGCAGATCCACAACCCACAACGTCTAATGAGAGTAACGAAGCACTCATAATAAAATCTTCGCAGAAAAGAAACAAAGTTTTGAAGAAAAACCCTAGGTGCAACTACTGTGGTCTACAAGGACACAAGGTGAGATAATGCACAAAGTGGATAAGAGACGCGAGACCATTAAAGACTAATACGGAGTCAAAGAATTAACGTATACAGAAGTGGAAGAAGAGTACGATGATATTTTGGAAAATACTATAGAAGATGAAAAATACAAAAAAGATAACACAATTTGGTTTAGTGAATTTATAAAAGAACAAAAATATAAAATCGATCAGCATAACTCAAGCCCCACGTGTTTATAATAAAGTAAACCGCATACTTAACATTTACCCTATGCAGTTGTTTGAATGTAAGAAGACATTGACGGAATGGCTCTTCACACTTGATTATTACGCAGTGGAAGGCATTTTGGCGACTCCGGGTTGAACGTAATGCATGCAGACACACACACGTAAAAGTATACATTTATACAAAACACACTCTAGTTTTCACACACAGCCATAAACAAGATTTTCATTTTTTATTTCTCTTTTTTATTGTTTTATAAAAAAAAATGTGTAACTCATACCTAATTAAACAAAATTGTTAATTACTGGAGGAAGAGCGAGGTTTATCCCATCACAAGTATCTTCGGATTACTTTCTGGGAAGCCTCGGCAACTTAATTGTATAGATTTAAGAAAATAAACACATTTTTTTTATAATTATGTAGAAACAAACGGTTTTGATAATATATAGGTACTATTTACCTAACTTTATTGACACCCTGAAAAGATACTGAGAAAACTTCCTTTATGGTCCAATGCTATGTTGCGATTTTTCCCGGCTCTAATTGCGGAATTAACCCCATAAGCTCTTCCATAGAAATTTATTTCAAAAACATTAAAACTTTGTTGTTAAACTGTCCTGACAAAAAATTGCGTCTAGATGACTTTATAACAATGTATTACGAATACAGAGTCTGAAGCTCCAAAACTTGCTATTAGTAATTTGTGTAACGGTAATCGTACAGATAAAGTTTTTTATGAAACTGCTAAACCAAAGGTTCCAACAAATGGCCAGTGGTGATAGTTTTTATTCTGAATCTGTGTTTTTAGATTACCCGATATTAAATGAGAATTGGAAGGGTAAAACCACTAATTCTAAAAATGTTTCTAATAAGCCTCGGAAACCGAGAAGCCATTCAAAAAAATTTATTGTTCTGTAAATGGAAACTTAAAATCATCAGGCATCAAAGTTACCATAATATTAACAATACTTGCATGCGCCTTTGACTCAGTTGCACAATCTTTTGTTGTGGCATATTGTGACCGAGAGAATATAAAAAAATTATAAATGACAGTGACAGCAATTTCGCTGTTTATAGGGTCGACAACCGATCGTGACTTCCACACGAGTTCGGTGCAGGCATCTCCCGAACTTACCATGTCTTCAAGGAGTTATCAGTGACTTAGAGTACGCTGTAGCGTGTGACGCCTTAGAAAAGATCAGGCTATCTGCGTGGAGTATTGAGGGTAAGCAGTCTAGTTTAAAACCCTTTGAAAGTTTAAAACATAGGAAGGCTACATTACCGCTTCAGTTGATTCATACCGATGTTTGTGGAAATTTTTCTACGAATTCGTTTACAGGTAATTGATATTTTATTATTTTTGTAGATGATTGTAAAAATATACCAATTATTTATTTATGTGTATTTTATGTCCTCTAAAACTGAAGTCAAAACAGTTTTGTTTGTTTGATTCTCATGTCGAGAGACAGTTTAGTAGAAAAATAAAGCCTTTGCGATCAGGTAACGGAACTGACTTCATTAAATGATTTATTTATTTATTTTATTTTATTTATTTATTTTATTAATGGAGTTGATGGATTACGTTCAGTCTCCAGAGACTAAATATAATCCTAGGCTGCGATAATCAGAGATGAAAAAGATAACTGGATTTTAGCAATGAAAGAAGAATACAATGCTTCAGTCAGAAAGGGCATTTAGGTTTTGGTGGACAAGCCAAATGTTAAAAGATGTATCCCTTGCAAGTAGTTACAAGTGAGTCTTCAGACCACAAGACGTACGGCGTTTTGACAATGGAGTTTAGCGTCTCGAATTTAGGATGGCTTCAACTTGAGTCAAGCATGTGGCCATCTCTTCAAACGTTAAATTTGTTAAACCCAAGACACGTCTGAGTTGGCTTGGTTGATTTAACTGCTGAGTCCCACAATCCCCCTAGGTATGTGGGGTGTGTATGCAGGTATAAAAGAAAAGTTGACACCTGGGCTGATATCATTACAATTTAAGTTTTGAGAAAGTAGACCAGATAATTCATTAAAAGCGCCAACGAATGTGGTGCCATTATCTGAGAAAACGTTACACGGCTTCCCCCTGCGAGCAATAAAGCGATTCATAGCTGCTAAGAAAGCGCCCTTCGTGAGTTCAGACACCAGCTCGAAGTGGAGAGCTCTTGTTGCTAAACACATAAACACACATCATCATCATCATCATTTCAGCCGACAGACGTCCACTGTTGGACATAGGCCTCCCCTAAGTGTCGCCACAATGATCGATCCTGTGCGTCTCGCATCCATCGGTTTCCCGCAACCCTCACCAGGTCATCGGGCCACCTTGTAGGAGGCCTTCCGACGCTGCGTCTTCCAGTACGAGGTCGCCACTCCAGAACCTTTCGGCCCCAACGGCCATCTGTTCTGCGAGCAATGTGCCCTGCCCATTGCCACTTAAGTTTGGCAATTCTTCGGGCTATGTCGGCAACGCACATATAAAACACTTAATGAATCTGCACCCCCTGCCCTTGCGATCAGTTATCAGAATCGGACCAGCATAATCCACCCCTGTATCTAAGAAAGGGAACTCTAAATGCACGCGCTGTTCTGGAAGATTACCCATGATACGTTGTGGTCATAGTTTTAATCTTACAGCATTTTACATATTGCTGTGAATCCTTTTTGGCTAGGTTTCTACCGCCGATAGGATAATAGTAGTGACGAATCGTAGCAAGTAAGAGCTGCGGTCCAGCGTGCAAAAGGCGTAGGTGAGACATGTTAAATATTAAGATATAAATAATATGTGAGCTATGGGCAGGGCACATTGCTCGCAGAACAGATGGCCGTTGGGGCCGAAAGGTTCTGGAGTGGCAACCGCGTACCGGAAGACGCAACGTTGGAAGGCCTCCAACAAGGTGGTCTGATGACCTGGTGAAGGTTGCGGGAAGCCGATGGATGCGAGACGCGCAGGAGCGTTCGCTGTGGCGACGCTTGGGGGAGGCCTATGTCCAGCAGTGGACGTGTATCGGCTGAAATGATGAATATGTGAGCTTGATAAAAGAATTGGATGTCTTACATTAAAACCATAAAATGGACCAACTCGGATCAAACCACTTGATTTATCTAGGAATGGAGATAATGACAACAATTTATTTTTAGTAGGCAGTTGTTTATCTAAAACTAGTAACTTATATTCCTTAGAAAAGGATTCCTGTTGACTATGTCTAAGTATAAAATGTAATGACATAGTCAACTCAGTGTTTGTGAGTGAGCCACACCCTGTGGAGTTTGTTCTACATTTATTTATGAAACGCATGATATGTGCGACAACACGCTGTAATTTAGTAAAAGTAGAATACCGTTTACATAGTAATGTAATCCAGTTGACAACAGTATCCATTGACAATAGTATCAACATGATGAGATGCTACTGTTTCTAATAAGTACGACTTATCCCCTAAATTTTAATCAGGAAATAGAGGTCATGAAGAAGATTCTTTGTGTAAAAACTGAGGACCTGAACACCACAAAGAAAAATACACCAATTTATCAGCTCTAAGTCCGCGCGAAGCGAGGTCTGCGGGGTTTTCAAGTGAAGGAACGTAACGCCAAGTACAACCAGCAACAGACTCCTGAATCTCAGAAACGCAATGACGAACAAAGGCTTTAAGTTGTATGGGTGATGCAGATAGCCAACCCAAGACCATGGTTGATTCGCACCAAAATACTGCTTCAACAATATGCAATGTTAGCGACTGACGAACCTTGAGATACCAAATATTTGTCTAATGCACCTTAAAAACACTTTATCTAATTTTTGGCCAACTAGCAAGACTGGCTCTAACTATTTAAGCACCCCGGGCGAATGATTCATTGGCGCCCGTTTATTATATCTAACATTATAAACGTAAAAGTTTGTAAGGTATGTGTTTAGGTGAGCATGCTTTTTGAATGAGTAATTGCAGATATCTACAGCGACCGATCTTACGGACAGCTAGTTGGGCTTCTGCAGCAGACGCTCCAACCGTGAAAGTGCGAGAGCATTCTTACGCCCGAGCTGCCGTCACAGAAGTAGCCCTGGGTGTCAAGAATCTCAAGGTGATCTCCAGGTACCGTAAGCATGGGCTTATGGATGGCGAGCAATGGGTAGCTGTTCGTCTGGTAAGGACTGAGTCCGGGACTAGGGCGTGTTGTGTTCCATGCACGCCTCAAAGCGATGAAGTCGGGATGAAGTTTTATATAATTTGTACTTTTTATTACAGCTGTAATTACCGGGAAAATCCATTGTTGATGTTTTGAAGTAAGAAAATTTGGAACCAAGTCCAGGTACATCCATGGAGCCTCCATTAAAGAAACGACGCAATGAAAATTTTTTAAATATAATTTCTAAAAATAAAAAAAATACAGCGTAAAATAAAATTATTAACTTGGCGCTTAAAGAAACGTGATATCAAAATTAATAAACTCAAATCCGTTTTAAATATTTTAAAGAAAAAATCTTCAAACTTTGAAGATTTAGAAAACGTATTAGTAAATAACTTTAGTAATATACATAAACACATGTAACACAAAAAAATCTGATAGGAATGTGAGAAAATATTTTGCTTTGACTTTATATTTTTATTCACCAAGGCCTTTGATTATATACTTGACCAAGGCTTTTCGTTTCTTAAGAAATCTCATTAGTCTACCTCATCCGTCCACATTAAGGCGCCTTTTGTCCCCATATGATTGTAATGCAGGTTTTATGAAAGAAGTTCTTTGATTTCTAAAAAATTCTGATGATATTTTTTTTTTCTCAAAAGATGTAAGTCTTATATTTGATGGAATGTCCATTAGGTCAAAATTAATATATGACAAGAATATGGACAAATACTAGGGTTATGTAGGTTATGGCGGAATAGTACACACTGATTCTGAATCGTTAGCAACTGAAGTACTTGTAATAATGGTAGTTTCATATACAAGAAAATTCAAATGCCCAATCGGGTATTTTTTTATTAATAAAATATCTGCCAACATTCAGGCTCAATTAATTTTAACAGCTATTAGGCTCTTGGCTGATGTAATATTACTGTTAGATTATTACACAAGATGTTATGGCACAGCTACAAATACTAAACCGTATGATCTTCTTGGCTGCGATTTTTCTAATATTGAGAATTTATAACCGTGTTTTAATCATCCAACAAAGAATAATAATGTGCACTGTTTATTAGATCCACTGCATATGATCAAATTAGCGCGCAACATTTTCGCGGAATATAATCTTAGTTCAAACGAAGGAAAAATTGATTTCAAATATGTTAGAAACCTACATCATTTTCAGGAACATGAAGGTTTAAAATTAAAAAAACTACATTTCTGCAGTGCATGTCAATTTTTATGGAAAAAAAATGAATGTAAAATTAGCTGCGTAGGTATTTAGTAGTTCCGTAGCTGATGCTTTAGAATTTCTGAATAAAAGAGGTCATGAAAGTTTTATTGGTAGTGAAGCAACCGTCAAATATATCCGGATTGTAGATAGAATTTTTGATAATAAATCTCAATAGTCCTTTTGGTAAAGGTTTTAAAGCTCCTTTAAGATTAACAAATTAAACATTTTGGGATGAATGCTATTTCCGAATCAAAACAATATTTATCTAATTTGAAAATTTACAACAAAAACGTACTGTCACATAGACGTAGAACCCCGGCTCTAGGATTGAGGTAGCTTGGTTCCGGGACAAGATGACATCAATTTATGACACATCCATGCCTCGGGTCAGGTGCTCTAAACGTCCTGGTGCGGTTTACTGGTGGTCGGTAGATAGTGCGCAGTTACGATTCTTCTGCCTCAGGTCCCGACGCCAGTATCAACACACTCGACGCTGGCGGGAGCCAAGAGCTACAGATGAAGAGATAGCCAGGACCTATAGAGCGTACCGGGAGGCCACTATGAACCTTCAGCACGCCATCGCGGATGCCAGGTCAAAGTCTTTGAACTTCTCGAGGGGTTGGACAAGAAACCATGGGGAAAACCTTATAAATTGGTTATAGCAAAATTGCGTCCTTGGGTTCCCTACTAGCCATCGATAACTTTTGTTTTTAATTTTATTTTTGGTGACTGTCATTGTGTCACATATTTTTCGTATATCCCCAACAGATGGAGACACTTTTCCTTATAAAAACTTTTCCCATGATATCATGAATTTACCGAAGTCATACCTTCGCGATGCCTAGAATATCTCATGGGGAGAGAGTGCAAAAACAAAAGGAAAATATTATTACTTTATTCAACCATGGTTTTTCAGGGCTAAGTGCTCCAAATTGGTTGTTAGTCAAATCATTCGTATGCGTTTGGGTCATGTATGTCCTCCTTACCATCTTGCTAAGCTCCGTATCGTAGAGGATAACATGTGTGAATGTGGGGAAGATGTTGATACCTTGGACCATATATTTTTTTCGTGTTCTCGTCATGACCGTTCTGATTTCCTTAATTCCCTTCTTAGTTTAAAAACCCCTTTCCCCACCCGTATGATTTGTTTATTACATAACCCAATAATTTATTATGATATTTGCCTCTTTTCTATATATAAATGATATAAAACTTTAGTTTATTTATTATATTTTACATAATATATTATATACTAGGATAGGAAATATGGATCAGGTAAGTCATTAACTTACCTGATCCATATTTCCTATCATTGTAATCCTTTCCGTTCCGTTTTTTATTTCCCTGTTTCCCAATTTTTTACCAGAAAATGGCACAAAGAATAACTAGTGCCACACCAAAAAAAAAAACAACTTAACGAAGTTATCGATTTTAAATTGACTAATCTTAACATGGTAGCAGAGCGTTCGAAATAATAGATACATAGACGCAAGCAAGAGACAAAGTCGTAACGAGATGAATAATTTGAAAAATATTTCTTAAAAATGGCAAACAAACCGGAAATTTCGAAATTCCACATCGGGAACCTGGACGGTACAAACAGGTCGGTATGGAAGTACAAAATAAGTGCATTGATGAAGAGTATCCCAAAAGCCCTAGATTTATTAAACGGAACATACACGATGCCAGTACCAACGGTAACGACTGATGTATCATCAAGTGCAGAATCTCAGAAAGCTAAGAAGAAATTCCAAGAGCTAGATAGCTTGCTGCTTGTCATTCTTACGAGCAACATGACAGATGACATAGTCCAAAGAATAATGAGGTTCGAAACATCGAAGGAAGTCTGGGATGAACTCCAAAGACTATTTGATGGTGACAGAGATGATTTGGTGTATGAACAATTGACAAAAATTCTTCCAGTACAAGAAACAGGAGACAATATGGCCACTCACCTCTCGAAACTGAAAAATATATGGTTCAAGCTGAATAAAGAGCAAAGCTAGACAAGAAGCAAGAATTGCCAGATATACTCTTAATATGCAAAATCCTAGACACATTGCCTAACGAATACCTAACCTTCAAATCCAGTTGGCTACTCATGGCTAAAAAGGTAAGGACTATAGAGGGATTGACTTCACAGCTATGTGCCTATGAACGAAACGCAGATCCACAACCCACAACGTCTAATGAGAGTAACGAAGCACTCATAATAAAATCTTCGCAGAAAAGAAACAAAGTTTTGAAGAAAAACCCTAGGTGCAACTACTGTGGTCTACAAGGACACAAGGTGAGATAATGCACAAAGTGGATAAGAGACGCGAGACCATTAAAGACTAATACGGAGTCAAAGAATTAACGTATACAGAAGTGGAAGAAGAGTACGATGATATTTTGGAAAATACTATAGAAGATGAAAAATACAAAAAAGATAACACAATTTGGTTTAGTGAATTTATAAAAGAACAAAAATATAAAATCGATCAGCATAACTCAAGCCCCACGTGTTTATAATAAAGTAAACCGCATACTTAACATTTACCCTATGCAGTTGTTTGAATGTAAGAAGACATTGACGGAATGGCTCTTCACACTTGATTATTACGCAGTGGAAGGCATTTTGGCGACTCCGGGTTGAACGTAATGCATGCAGACACACACACGTAAAAGTATACATTTATACAAAACACACTCTAGTTTTCACACACAGCCATAAACAAGATTTTCATTTTTTATTTCTCTTTTTTATTGTTTTATAAAAAAAAATGTGTAACTCATACCTAATTAAACAAAATTGTTAATTACTGGAGGAAGAGCGAGGTTTATCCCATCACAAGTATCTTCGGATTACTTTCTGGGAAGCCTCGGCAACTTAATTGTATAGATTTAAGAAAATAAACACATTTTTTTTATAATTATGTAGAAACAAACGGTTTTGATAATATATAGGTACTATTTACCTAACTTTATTGACACCCTGAAAAGATACTGAGAAAACTTCCTTTATGGTCCAATGCTATGTTGCGATTTTTCCCGGCTCTAATTGCGGAATTAACCCCATAAGCTCTTCCATAGAAATTTATTTCAAAAACATTAAAACTTTGTTGTTAAACTGTCCTGACAAAAAATTGCGTCTAGATGACTTTATAACAATGTATTACGAATACAGAGTCTGAAGCTCCAAAACTTGCTATTAGTAATTTGTGTAACGGTAATCGTACAGATAAAGTTTTTTATGAAACTGCTAAACCAAAGGTTCCAACAAATGGCCAGTGGTGATAGTTTTTATTCTGAATCTGTGTTTTTAGATTACCCGATATTAAATGAGAATTGGAAGGGTAAAACCACTAATTCTAAAAATGTTTCTAATAAGCCTCGGAAACCGAGAAGCCATTCAAAAAAAATTATTGTTCTGTAAATGGAAACTTAAAATCATCAGGCATCAAAGTTACCATAATATTAACAATACTTGCATGCGCCTTTGACTCAGTTGCACAATCTTTTGTTGTGGCATATTGTGACCGAGAGAATATAAAAAAAATTATAAATGACAGTGACAGCAATTTCGCTGTTTATAGGGTCGACACCCGATCGTGACTTCCACACGAGTTCGGTGCAGGCATCTCCCGAACTTACCATGTCTTCAAGGAGTTATCAGTGAATTAGAGTACGCTGTAGCGTGTGACGCCTTAGAAAAGATCAGGCTATCTGCGTGGAGTATTGAGGGTAAGCAGTCTAGTTTAAAACCCTTTGAAAGTTTAAAACATAGGAAGACTACATTACCGCTTCAGTTGATTCATACCGATGTTTGTGGAAATTTTTCTACGAATTCGTTTACAGGTAATTGATATTTTATTATTTTTGTAGATGATTGTAAAAATATACCAATTATTTATTTATGTGTATTTTATGTCCTCTAAAACTGAAGTCAAAACAGTTTTGTTTGTTTGATTCTCATGTCGAGAGACAGTTTAGTAGAAAAATAAAGCCTTTGCGATCAGGTAACGGAACTGACTTCATTAAATGATTTATTTATTTATTTTATTTTATTTATTTATTTTATTAATGGAGTTGATAGATTACGTTCAGTCTCCAGAGACTAAATATAATCCTAGGCTGCGATAATCAGAGATGAAAAAGATAACTGGATTTTAGCAATGAAAGAAGAATACAATGCTTCAGTCAGAAAGGGCATTTAGGTTTTGATGGACAAGCCAAATGTTAAAAGATGTATCGCTTGCAAGTAGTTACAAGTGAGTCTTCAGACCACAAGACGTACGGCGTTTTGACAATAGAGTTTAGCGTCTCGAATTTAGGATGGCTTCAACTTGAGTCAAGCATGTGGCCATCTCTTCAAACGTTAAATTTGTTAAACCCAAGACACGTCTGAGTTGGCTTGGTTGATTTAACTGCTGAGTCCCACAATCCCCCTAGGTATGTGGGGTGTGTATGCAGGTATAAAAGAAAAGTTGACACCTGGGCTGATATCATTACAATTTAAGTTTTGAGAAAGTAGACCAGATAATTCATTAAAAGCGCCAACGAATGTGGTGCCATTATCTGAGAAAACGTTACACGTTACACTTCCCCCTGCGAGCAATAAAGCGATTCATAGCTGCTAAGAAAGCGTCCTTCGTGAGTTCAGACACCAGCTCGAAGTGGAGAGCTCTTGTTGCTAAACACATAAACACACATCATCATCATCATCATTTCAGCCGACAGACGTCCACTGTTGGACATAGGCCTCCCCTAAGTGTCGCCACAATGATCGATCCTGTGCGTCTCGCATCCATCGGTTTCCCGCAACCCTCACCAGGTCATCGGTCCACCTTGTAAGAGGCCTTCCGACGCTGCGTCTTCCAGTACGAGGTCGCCACTCCAGAACCTTTCGGCCCCAACGGCCATCTGTTCTGCGAGCAATGTGCCCTGCCCATTGCCACTTAAGTTTGGCAATTCTTCGGGCTATGTCGGCAACGCACATATAAAACACTTAATGAATCTGCACCCCCTGCCCTTGCGATCAGTTATCAGAATCGGACCAGCATAATCCACCCCTGTATCTAAGAAAGGGAACTCTAAATGCACGCGCTGTTCTGGAAGATTACCCATGATACGTTGTGGTCATAGTTTTAATCTTACAGCATTTTACATATTGCTGTGAATACTTTTTGGCTAGGTTTCTACCGCCGATAGGATAATAGTAGTGACGAATCGTAGCAAGTAAGAGCTGCGGTCCAGCGTGCAAAAGGCGTAGGTGAGACATGTTAAATATTAAGATATAAATAATATGTGAGCTTGATAAAAGAATTGAATGTCTTACATTAAAACCATAAAATGGACCAACTCGGATCAAACCACTTGATTTATCTAGGAATGGAGATAATGACAACAATTTATTTTTAGTAGGCAGTTGTTTATCTAAAACTAGTAGCTTATATTCCTCAGAAAAGGATTCCTGTTGACTATGTCTAAGTATAAAATGTAATGACATAGTCAACTCAGTGTTTGTGAGTGAGCCACACCCTGTGGAGTTTGTTCTACATTTATTTATGAAACGCATGATATGTGCGACAACACGCTGAATTTAGTAAAACTAGAATACCGTTTACATAGTAATGTAATCCAGTTGACAACAGTATCCATTGACAATAGTATCAACATGATGAGATGCTACTGTTTCTAATAAGTACGACTTATCCCCTAAATTTGAATCAGGAAATAGAGGTCATGAAGAAGATTCTTTGTGTAAAAACTGAGGACCTGAACACCACAAAGAAAAATACACCAATTTATCAGCTCTAAGTCCGCGCGAAGCGAGGTCTGCGGGGTTTTCAAGTGAAGGAACGTAACGCCAAGTACAACCAGCAACAGACTCCTGAATCTCAGAAACGCAATGACGAACAAAGGCTTTAAGTTGTATGGGTGATGCAGATAGCCAACCCAAGACCATGGTTGATTCGCACCAAAATACTGCTTCAACAATATGCAATGTTAGCGACTGACGAACCTTGAGATACCAAATATTTGTCTAATGCACCTTAAAAACACTTTATCTAATTTTTGGCCAACTAGCAAGACTGGCTCTAACTATTTAAGCACCCCGGGCGAATGATTCATTGGCGCCCGTTTATTATATCTAACATTATAAACGTAAAAGTTTGTAAGGTATGTGTTTAGGTGAGCATGCTTTTTGAATGAGTAATTGCAGATATCTACAGCGACCGATCTTACGGACAGCTAGTTGGGCTTCTGCAGCAGACGCTCCAACCGTGAAAGTGCGAGAGCATTCTTACGCCCGAGCTGCCGTCACAGAAGTAGCCCTGGGTGTCAAGAATCTGAAGGTGATCTCCAGGTACCGTAAGCATGGGCTTATGGATGGCGAGCAATGGGTAGCTGTTCGTCTGGTAAGGACTGAGTCCGGGACTAGGGCGTGTTGTGTTCCATGCACGCCTCAAAGCGATGAAGTCGGGATGAAGTTTTATATAATTTGTACTTTTTATTACAGCTGTAATTACCGGGAAAATCCATTGTTGATGTTTTGAAGTAAGAAAATTTGGAACCAAGTCCAGGTACATCCATGGAGCCTCCATTAAAGAAACGACGCAATGAAAATTTTTTAAATATAATTTCTAAAAATAAAAAAAAATACAGCGTAAAATAAAATTATTAACTTGGCGCTTAAAGAAACGTGATATCAAAATTAATAAACTCAAATCCGTTTTAAATATTTTAAAGAAAAAATCTTCAAACTTTGAAGATTTAGAAAACGTATTAGTAAATAACTTTAGTAATATACATAAACACATGTAACACAAAAAAATCTGATAGGAATGTGAGAAAATATTTTGCTTTGACTTTATATTTTTATTCACCAAGGCCTTTGATTATATACTTGACCAAGGCTTTTCGTTTCTTAAGAAATCTCATTAGTCTACCTCATCCGTCCACATTAAGGCGCCTTTTGTCCCCATATGATTGTAATGCAGGTTTTATGAAAGAAGTTCTTTGATTTCAAAAAAATTCTGATGATATTTTTTTTTTTCTCAAAAGATGTAAGTCTTATATTTGATGGAATGTCCATTAGGTCAAAATTAATATATGACAAGAATATGGACAAATACTAGGGTTATGTAGGTTATGGCGGAATAGTACACACTGATTCTGAATCGTTAGCAACTGAAGTACTTGTAATAATGGTAGTTTCATATACAAGAAAATTCAAATGCCCAATCGGGTATTTTTTTATTAATAAAATATCTGCCAACATTCAGGCTCAATTAATTTTAACAGCTATTAGGCTCTTGGCTGATGTAATATTACTGTTAGATTATTACACAAGATGTTATGTCACAGCTACAAATATTAAACCGTATGATCTTCTTGGCTGCGATTTTTCTAATATTGAGAATTTAAAACCGTGTTTTAATCATCCAACAAAGAATAATAATGTGCACTGTTTATTAGATCCACTGCATATGATCAAATTAGCGCGCAACATTTTCGCGGAATATAATCTTAGTTCAAACGAAGGAAAAATTGATTTCAAATATGTTAGAAACCTACATCATTTTCAGGAACATGAAGGTTTAAAATAATAAAAAAACTACATTTCTGCAGTGCATGTCAATTTTTATGGAAAAAAAATGAATGTAAAATTAGCTGCGTAGGTATTTAGTAGTTCCGTAGCTGATGCTTTAGAATTTCTGAATAAAAGAGGTCATGAAAGTTTTATTGGTAGTGAAGCAACCGTCAAATATATCCGGATTGTAGATAGAATTTTTGATAATAAATCTCAATAGTCCTTTTGGTAAAGGTTTTAAAGCTCCTTTAAGATTAACAAATAAAAATTTTGGGATGAATGCTATTTCCGAATCAAAACAATATTCATCTAATTTGAAAATTTACAACAAAAACGTACTGTCACATAGACGTAGAACCCCGGCTCTAGGATTGAGGTAGCTTGGTTCCGGGACAAGATGACATCAATTTATGACACATCCATGCCTCGGGTCAGGTGCTCTAAACGTCCTGGTGCGGTTTACTGGTGGTCGGTAGATATTGCGCAGTTACGATTCTTCTGCCTCAGGTCCCGACGCCAGTATCAACACACTCGACGCTGGCGGGAGCCAAGAGCTACAGATGAAGAGATAGCCAGGACCTATAGAGCGTACCGGGAGGCCACTATGAACCTTCAGCACGCCATCGCGGATGCCAGGTCAAAGTCTTTGAACTTCTCGAGGGGTTGGACAAGAAACCATGGGGAAAACCTTATAAATTGGTTATAGCAAAATTGCGTCCTTGGGTTCCCTACCATCATAGAAACTATGGACCCGGCTCTACTGGAAAGAGTTGTAAGCACGCTCTCTCCAGTAGCAAGAGAAAGCCCTTCGTTAGTTTGGATACCTTCAGATTGGTCTAATGAGATGGAGGTGACTGAAGGCGAGCTTGAAAGGGTCATAAGATGGATGGAAGCCCGTAATACAGCGCCAGGCCCAGATGGTATCCCTGGTCGTGCATGGGTTCTGGCTCTGGCTTTTTTAGGGGATCGTTTAAGGCGGCTGTTCAACAGCTGTTTCTGTGCGGGCGTGTTCCCCTCTGACTGGAAGAAGGCTGGACTGGTTTTATTGAAGAATCGCACGTGGATACCGAATGGTATCCTTTGAGGCGGCAACTCTCTTGACACGCTTTCCACCATTAGTCATCCTGGCAGATATGGATACAAGGGTCTATAGCCGGATTCGCGATATACGCCAAAATAGCGTGGCTGGAGTCGTAGTAGTATGGTTGAGGCAGCAGGAACGACAACACGCGCTCGAGAAGTGGCGCGAGCGGCTACAGCAGCCGCAATTCTCGCGTAAGCGCGTTGCCGACAACATTTGGTTCGCACACAACGATGGTCGTCTTGGCAACATTTTACATGGAATGTTTTTGGTGGGATACTTTCTTCTAAAACTATGGACGCCAACCAAATTGACTGCAAGTTTGGTTGGATTTGGAGCTGCTTTTCAACTCACGGTTAGTGACGTTGATGCACGGTTAGTGACATTGTTGATGGCTCAACTAATTGGAAACCATCCCAATCCATAGTTGTTACATTTGATGGGCAGGTCTTACCAAAAAGAATTTTTATGTGTTATAATGCTTTACCTGTAGAGTTATAATTTTTCCTACCATACAGTGCTTCAATGTTTGTAGGTTTGGTCACACTAGAATTCAGTGCAGGTCTAAACCCCGTTGCTATAAATGTGGCCACAGCCATTCTGGGGACAGTTGCGATAGAGAACAAGAAAGTAGTTACATCTTGCTGCCTTTGCTCTGGTGTCCATTTTGCTATTAATAAGTCTTGCCCAGAATTCTATAGGCAAAAATTTATTAAAACTTACATAGCGCAAAGTTCTGTTTTATATGCTGAAGCTGCAAAAGTTTATCCCCCAGTAACAAAATCATATGCTGATGCACTTTTATCTTCTTCCTCCAAAAACTGCAAATATTCCTCCTGTCCCTTCACCTTAATACACCTGTTCCAAGTAGCCATAAAAAGACTGTCTTTCTCAAACCTCATTCCCCTCCTAAATCTGTACAAGGTTATAATAAAGAGGCTCATAATGCCATCATTAAAGATTGGAATATTCCCCAGCCATCGAATGGTTGTGTTATTTTTAACAATCATAATAATGACTTCAAAGACACAATTTTTTCTGTAAATAATTTTCTTTCCGCACTACATAATCTTCTCTCTCAGTTTAATTTCTCACCGTCCAACGCAGCCCCATCTTGCAATACATCTCAATCAATTCATAATGGACAACACCAAAATAATCCAGTGGAACTGCCGCAGTCTCATTAACAAAAAAAGTGAAGTTATACATCTTCTAAACAAATATGATCCATTTGACTTTAGAAGAGGTAAAAGCACCACTGACTGCTTAAGTATTTTTTCATCCGATATTCGGTTATCCTTTTCTAATAACCAAACCACCATCGCAGTCTTCCTAGATATTAATGCAGCTTATGATAATGTCGTATTATCAGTTTTACAAAATAAATTAAAAGCCTTAGAGGTTCCCTTGAATTTAACTAATTTCATTATTAACATCCTGACTGAACGCTCTGTTAACATGTTAATAGGAGATCATGATGTCTCTCATCTTGTATGGAGAGGTCTGCCACAGGGTTCTGTACTCAGTCCTCTTCTGTACAATATTTACACTTTTGATTTGGACTCTTCTTTAACTAATCATGTCAAGGTTCTTCATATGCTGAAGATTCATTATTATATTCTTCATGTCAATCTATTGAACAAGCTAGCTTTGTTATTAATTCTACTTTGTCTACTTTAGAGTCATGGTTATATTTAAACGGTTTGGACTTGTCTGCGTCTAAAAGTGCGGCTGTTTTATTCACCAGGAAGAAAAATATTCCCTTAGTTAACCTATTCTACAAGGGAACACTTATTCCAGTTGAAGATAAATTCAAATATCTAGGTGTAATATTTGACTCAAAATTAAGCTGTGTTCCTCATTCTGACTATATTGTTAATAAATGTTAAAATCACTTAAACATGCTCAGATGCCTCTCAGGTGTGTGGTGGGGTGCACATCTCTTTTCATTGAAACTCATTTACAACGCAATCATCAGAAGCAATCTGGACTATGGATTGTTCGTTTTAGAACCTGGTAGTGTTATTGTGAGTACTGGCCATCCAGTACCGTAACACTGCATGTCGCAGTTACTATTGACTGGCCTGTTGGTCTAGTGGTTAGTGACCCTGACTGCTATGCCGGAGGTCGTGGGTTCGATTCCCACCCAGGACAAATGTTTATGTGATGAGCATGATCATTTGTTCTGTGTCTGGGTGTAATTTATCTATAATATGTATGTATTTAGAAATATATAAGTATGTTTATCAGTTGTCTAGTACCCATAACACAAGCTCCGATTAGCTTGGGACTAGACGGCGTTGTGTGATAGTTGTGGAATATATATATATACTATAGTTACGTAATATAAACAACGATGTCAAATAAATAGTAAAATATACACGAGCCTTTTAAGTATTTATTTGACATCGTTATCGTTGTGGGGGATTTTAATAGTAAAAACAGTAAAATATACACGAGCCTCTTAAGTGTTTTTACTATTAAAATCCCCCACAAGTGGTAGCAGAGCGTGGTTCTCCGTGGTAATCCGAGGTTAACCGTGGTTGAAAAATGCAAATAGTAAAAACACTAAGTGTTGGTTGCATATTCATGTGAGTAAAATGACATCGGCAACAAATAGCCGAACTTGAATAGAAACTTTAACCAAGTCAAACTACGATACTTGGTGCCTATAGGCACAGGCAGTGCTAATAAAAAATGACCTATGGGTCATCGTCAGCGAAAGGAAAACTTTGGCACCAAACGCCGATAAAGCAACCACTGCGGCATTCAACAAGGAAGATTTAAAGGTCAAAGCCGAGATCATCTTGTTGTTATCGCCCTCCGAGCTGAAACAAATAAAAGGATGCGAAACATCGAGAGAGGTATGGGATAAGTTAAAGAAAATTTACTAAAGTACAGGACCTGCACGAAAAGCTACATTGCTAAAGCAACTAGTCCTAAAAAGGATGACACCCAATGAAGACATCCGCGACCATCTAAACAATTTCTTCGATATCTTCTGTCAACTTGAAGACATGGAAATAAAAATTCCTAAAGAGCTTCAATGTATAATGATCCTGTACAGCTTACCAAAAAAGCAACAGGAGTACGAAGAAAGAACTGAAACTTTGTATGCAAAGAAAAAGAAATTCTGTACCATCTGCAAGAAAAATTCACACAGTACAGAATCTTGTTGGTCCAAGAAGAAAGGGAGCAAAACTCCTTTAAAAGTCTTAAATAGAGACAACAAGCAACAGCAGAAAGGTTTTTATATTTGTCTAAATATGAATCAAAGATTTTATATATCCTAGTACTAGATTCAACTAGATTGACTACGACAACCTCAAAAGCGTACCCGAAAAGGAAAGTCAGAAAGAGTCCTGTCATCTCGTTCTACTAGTGTGTCCATACACTAGCTACATACTGCGGGACAATTTTGCTCAAAAGTTAGTTAAAGATATTTTTGATACATTAAAATAGACATGCAAGTTCAAAAACAGTTAATATGTATAATATGCTTACCAAAAGGGAACTGTGAGTTTTCTCTGTAATGACTAGAAAATAGCTCTCGCCGTATATATTATAATAGCAATATCCTCTTATGCGAGTATGAAATACCTACACTGATAAAAAAAAATGCCTAATGTGTGTGTACCTACGTAAGAAAATCACTTCAGAACGGCTGCACCTATCAGAATAAGGTTTGTCTGAAAGAAAAAACTAGTTAGTTTATAATAAAACTAATGTTATTCTTTTATTTTTACTTTATTAGAAAAATAGACTGATGCGTAACATCAAATTGTACATTTTTTATTACTTTAAATTGCACTTATTAACTAACAAATAAACAATAAATAATACATTAAATAAATGATCCTCGACTGGTTTATAAATTTATTTATACTAACTACTACTACTAATTATTGCCGATGCCCGTTAGCGCCACAGGCATTTTTCCAAAAGGGAAACCATGGTCCTGGAACACAAAGGGCAACTGAAGGACACGGGTAGATTTATTCAGTATAAACCTCAAATAACTTGTCCCGCTTTAAGATGGAGCGTAAGGCGCTCTACCTTAGAGCAGGATAAATTATTGGAGATTTTACCACATCAAAAAAAGTCCCCCACTATGTTCGTTTGTCTATATCTGTTTGCAATCAACTCAAAAACTACTGAACGGATTTTTAACAACGGATGAACTAACAAAAGGGTATGTATACAGATGGAATAGAATTAGGATTTAGTGTTGATTTAACTTTATATCTTCAGACTTAATGAGGCAACTACAAACAAAACTGTTGCTGAAAAAAAATATTTTTAAATGGCACAACTTCAAAGCCACTGTTTCCGATGGTTCTCGTTTCTTGGAAATCTACAAAATACCATATAATATAATATATTATTTTTTATGTTGTATAATCAACATAAAAAATAATATACATTCAGTCAAAAAAGTATCGGGAATGGATGATTTGTCTATGGTTCCAAATTCAAATTTTTGTTTTTTTTGTAGTTGTTAGATTGGCACAACTGTTTTCCATTTTGGCGCGGAGTTTGAGTTGCATCTGTTATTTATATTAAATACAGTGCTGGTTTTAGTAATATCATATATAGTGTGTATTGCGAATTTCATAATGGACAAAAATATCGAACAAAGAGTTTGTCTTAAATTTTGCATCGCCAATGGAATTTCGTGTTCGGAGTCACTGAAAATGTTACAGAAGGCTTACGGTGAATCGACTTTATCAAAAACTCGTGCTTATGAGTGGTTCAAAGCGTTCAAAAGCGGTCGAGATGTGATGGAAGATTTGCCTCGCAAAGAAAATTCTTGGATTTTGCACCACGACAATGCGCCTTCGCACAAGGCTATCATTGTGAACGAATTTTTGACCAAACACTCAATAAATACCATCCAGCAACCACCATATTCACCAGATATGGCTCCTGCTGACTTTTTTCTTTCTCCTAAACTCAAATTACCACTTCGTGGCACCCGTTTTCAATCGATAGAAGACATAAAGGAGAATTCGCGGCGAGAACTGAACTCAATTCAGGAAGCAGCGTTTAAAAAATGTTTTGATGAATGGATTATTCGTTGGCGCAAGTGTATCGTTTCTAAAGGAGCATACTTTGAAGGTGATAAAATAAATTTGGATGAATAACAGACATTTTGTGTATTATTGATCTTTTCCCGGTACTTTCTTGACAGAGTAGTATTACTAGTAGTTAACGGTTAAGCCACATACGTGCAGCATTGCGTGCAGCATTTATTAGGGACTTACCTAAGGACTAAACTTAAAGACAGTAGACTATTATATTTAAAATGAATATAATTCTCGAATGTACTATATCGACGTGGAGAAGATTTTGGAGCGCACGCGCGTCGTTTTAAGAACTGGTCACAGATAACTATATACTGAATTGGGCCGAAGACACGTCCCGCATGCCGCACCTCTAGCCGCCGTTGCTCGCCGCTTTCCGTTGTGTCACGAGAGCAGCCGAAGATCGCCGAGCGGCCAAAGGCGCCCGATCAACAGAAAAAATAAAATTAGTAAAATTGGAACGCGCTTGATTTATTAAAAAAAAATCGAGCCTCAGATATTTAGAAATTTGATAATATAAAACTTGAACAGTAGACAATCAAATTTTATAAAATTTAGCACCCAGTCCGTCTTCTGAGTCGTTTATGATGCCCCTTCTCTATGTATTTTTACAGGCAGTTAATATGTTTTAATTCCCGCATGAAATTCAAAACGATGTTTGTTGTCACCCTACATAAATATTTTGTAAACAAAACAGAAAACTTACCAAATAAAATGAAATTCCACAACCAGGATACTCATCACTATTGCGAAACTTTACACAGCAACGTTTTGAACATCTTGCACACTTTATACTTTACTAAACATTGAGATAAAAACTTGTAACAATTAAAAATACAACTTTAGCCCTATGAAGCATCAGCCATATTGTTTATTGATGTCAAATTCTGTCAAATTGAAACCTCCTAAATGTTGCCTTTCATAATTTGAAAATTACTACGAATAGCTACTATATCTAAATGAAATCATCATTAAATACAAGAAGAATGCGTATAAAATTTCAAGAAGCAATATTTGAAATAAAATATTTAGTTGCAATTCATTTTATGTTGCATAAACCTATCAAAATGCATGAACACGGACTATTTAACGATAACTGGAACAATCTAAAAACTACCATCTGTTACTTATTTTTTTCTGGTAGTATGTGAGAAAGGGACACAGAGGATTTATCTTAGTGTAATGCTCCAGGCCATTTTTCCCTTTTGCGTGTCAATAACACACATGAACTTAATGCTAATGAGAATAAATAACACTTTAGACAGTTTAATATTTCTTCGTAGTCAATCTAGTCTACTCTAGTAGGATATATAAAATCTTTGATATGAATAATATAAAAATGACAAATATGACGTAGTGTTTGGACAGCGGCTGCACATCACATATGACATATAACAACTGTAAATATTTCCGAAGACAATGGCTCTGTAAGATTGGCTACGAATGACCATACAACGCCAGTCAAAGTAACGGGAATGGCAAGGGTGAGCCTTGTCAAGTATTCATGTGACTTATATGACACGCTATATGTACCAAATTTCTCAACAAATCTACTTTCAATTGGGAAAATCACTGACAAAGGCAAGAAAGTTGTGTTCGAAAGCCTACATCGTGGAACCTAATGGCGAAATATTGCTAAAAGCCGTTAATGCTCTTCGCGTCCAGTACAACAATGCATTCAGGATGCTGTTGGGGCTGCCACGCTTCTGTAGTGCCTCAGGGATGTTCGCGGATGCCCGGACGGACGGCTTCGCTGCGATCAGGCGCAAGCGAGCAGCATCCTTGTTGCGCAGGGTGCGTGCCAGTACCAACGGGCACCTGAGTGTCATTGCCAATAAACTGGATTGTCCTATAATTTGGTATTTAAGCCAACTACATGCTCCTGTAAATAGTGTCTACTAACATAGTTGTTAAGTTTTTGTGTTACTAATATCTATGATTTTTGTATTTGTTTTTGTTTACTAACATAGTTTTGTAAGTTATTTTGATACTAACAAATTTATTATGGAAGGTTTTTTTTTCTGAAATATATAGATTATTATTATTAATCTTTCTTTATTTCTCAATAAACATATAAATTATATTTTTAAATATTTAAAAAAAAAAAACATTTAAAAATATAAAAAATTGTGTCCCGCCGGTATCGGGAAAAGGGTCCAAGCTACCGGCGGTCAGGGCTCCAGAGAAAGGAACCTCCTGACTATACGAGCCGTGTCCAGGAGTACCGCTTTCTGAATCAAGTCCTTGATCTAGCCGCCTAATGAGAGCCTCCTAAGATGTTGGTCGAGGCTCTTGGCTATTAAGCCATTAGCTGACACGACTATCGGTACAATAATCGCTGAATCCACTTCCCACATGTCGACAACCTCGCGAGCCAAGTCAATATACTTGATTTGTTTATCTTTCTCGGCTTTCACGAGGTTCTCGTCATGCGGAACGGATATGTCAACAATCATTGCACGCCTCTCGCTTCGGTCCACCACCACTATATCAGGCTTATTGGCTACAATAGTCCTGTCAGTGATGATGGACCGGTCCCAGTACAACGTGATATCGCCATTATCGAGAACTGGGTCGGGCACATACCTGTAGTATGGCACCTCCGATTCCACAAGAGAGTACTTCTGAGCATGTTGCTGTTGGATAATCCTGGCTACAAGGTTATGTCTATGCAAATATTCCCCGTTAGCTAGACGAGAACAACCAGAGATAATGTGGCGGATTGATTCACCCGGTCGGTGACATGCCCGACAGATGTCAACCGTGCCATCCTTCACAATAAATTTCCGGTAGTTATTCGTCATGATAACTTCGTCCATAATTGCACAGACAAAACCTTCGGTTTCCCCAAAGAGGTCACCGACGCGCAGCCAGGCTACGGACGCTAGTTTGTCTACATCGGACCCGTGAAGGGCCCGGAAAAAGCGTCCGTGAAGTTCCTTACTCTGCCATACTTCCTTGCGTACCTTAGTGTCAAGCACTACAGGTTTGCGCCAGTTCTCGTTAGCCAAGGAGAGCGGGGTGAGTCCCTTGTCCACTGCCACTACATCACGATGCATACCCACGTCGGCGGCTAGGAAATATTCCCTGAGACTGCATACCTCGCGATTGTGCAGGGTCTTAGCATTTAAAAAGCCTCGACGCCCACACTCCCGCGGGATATACAGTCTCATTACCGACGACCGAGGGTGATGCATTCGAAATGCAGTCAGCAGTGTGCGAACTCTGCTATCCAGGGCGTCAAGTTCCATTTAAGTCCATTTGAGTACACCGAAAGCATACATCAATACCGGCATGACCCAACCGTTGAAGGCACGCACCTTGTTGCCACCTGACAGAAGGCTATTAAGTACCTTCTTCAGGCGGCCAAAGAAGCGATCCTTCAACGATTGCTTCATGTCAGTGGCATTGATGCCTAACGCTTCCGACATACCCAAATACTTGTAGGTTTCGGTTGGAGAGAGGGATCTCAGGTTTATGGAATCCGAGAGTTTCCACAATCTCCCCTCGCTTTATATGCATGACCGCACATTTGTCCACACCAAACTCCATCCTGATGGCACTACTGAAGGTTTCAGTTACCTTCAGTAGCTCCATCAGTTGCAGATTGTAGGGGGCAAAAAGCTTTAAGTCATCCATATAAAGGAGGTGAGATATAACCTGACCACCTCTCTTCAACCTATAGCCTAGGCCTGAATTCTACAGCAGTGTGCTCAGAGGATTCAAGGCTAGGCAGAACCAAAGCGTTATTATTATTATTATTATTATTATTAAAGTCTTTAGTCAGATAGACTTAAAGAGCGCGTACTATCAAGTCCCTATTTTAGAAAGTGAAAAGAGGTACACAGCGTTCGAAGCATGCGGCAAACTGTACCAGTTCACACGCATCCTGTTTGGAGTGACTAATGGGGTCGCAGCTTTTCAACGAACTCTAGATTTCATCATATCTGAAGAAAAATTAGATGGATCGTTCGTCTATTTAGATGACATAACCATTTGTGGCAAAGATGAGAGGGATCATGAACGCAATTTAAAACGATTTATTGACGTCGCTAAGAAATTCAATTTGACTCTCAACGAACAGAAAAGCGTGTTCAATAAAACTAAAATCAATTTACTCGGTTACACTGTAGAAAATAATACTATCAGACCTGACCCTGAAAGACTAAAGCCGCTGCTAGAGCTTCCTGCACCGACTAAGAAGAAAGAACTGAAACGAGTTTTAGGTATGTTTGCTCACTATGCGAAGTGGGTAGAGCGTTTCTCAGAAAAGATAAAACCCCTCACCGGCATCACTAGCTTTCCATTAGCGCCCGAGGCTTTTAAATCTTTTGAAGAACTTAGACAGGACATCAAAGCAGCTGCTCTAGTGGTGATCGATAACAGTGAAATTTTCACAGTAGAAACGGACGCTTCGGAATTCGCTTTAGCGGTGACATTAACTCAACAAGGTCGACCAGTAGCATTTTTTTTCAAGAACTTTGTCAAACTCTGAACGTAAACAACCTTAGATTGAGAAGAAAGCTTGTGCTATTGTAGAGTTTAATTCATGAATCCCCAAGCGACACCCGGTGGCCGCGCATCTATTGTCTTACTATTGTGTCTCTAATTGACGGTATCTGAAGGGTTAAAGAAATGGAGACACTACCTGATCGGTAAACATTTTCTTTTGATAACAGATCAACAATCGGTAGCCTTTATGTTCAATCAGAATCACAACAGTAAAATAAAGAACGAGAAAATCATACGTTGGCGATTAGAGCTGTCCTGCTATAGATATGATATAATTTATAGACCAGGCTCCGAAAACGTAGCAGCAGACGCTTTATCCCGTGTGTGCGCCTACAGGAACATCAATAAGCTAAAAGAGCTTTACAGCGCACTCTGTCACCCAGGTGTGACAAGGATGTTTCACTGGGTAAGGTCCAAAAACTTGCCCTACTCAGCGAATGACGTCAAAGAGATGACCGCTTGGTGCCCCATCTGCGCAGAAATAAAACCGAGGTTTCTAAAAGTCAAAGGTCACTTGATCAAAGCTACAGCTCCGTTTGAACGTATCAACATAGACTTCAAAGGACCACTACCCTCGAATACTCCCAACAAATACATACTGACAATCATTGATGAGTACAGCAGATTTCCTTTCGCTTATGCATGCAAAGACATGACATCTGCCACCGTCATTAACTGCTTAAAAGATCTTTTTTTAATTTGGCCAACCCCTTTATGTGCATAGTGATAGAGGCTCGTCGTTTATGTCCGAAGAATTTAAATCTTTCCTAAGAAACTCAAACATAGCCTCATGTAAAACGACGCCTTATAATCCTCAGGGCAATGAACAAGTAGAAAGACTAAACGAGATTCTCTGGCGAATCATTCAACTCAGCCTTCGGTCAAAGAGATTATCAGTTGAACATTGGGGAACAGTACTGAAAGACTCATTGCACTGTGTACGCTCCCTCTTATGTACGGCTACTAATAACACCCCACATGAGAAACTTTTCACATATCCTATAAGATCTCCGAACGGAGACTCATTGCCATCTTGGTTTACACCAGGCCCAATATTAGTAAAAAGAAATGTACGACTATCAAAAACGGAACCTTTAGTCGAAGAAGCTGAACTTCTTGAGATTAATCCACATTATTCACTTATTCGACGAGAGAGTGGAGAAACAACTACAATATCAAACCGATAATTGGCCCCATTTCCAAACACTGTCGAAGATAGCCGAGAGGATAACATAGCTTCTGAAGAGATGGAAGACTTCGATACAGCTCCGCCAGAAATAATTACTCCATCGCTGTCATCACGTGCGGAAGAGCCACATAGGTAGTTCGCTACCTCCACTGACACTCCGGGCCGAAGCTCTTCCTCGGAGATCTAACAGGACCAGAAGGCCACCGTCTTACCTGAATGACTTTCTGGTAGACAGAGGAAGAAATGAAAACTCACCTGGGGGAGAATGAGGTGATATGTGATGCAACAAGCACAACCTCCTTAGGTATTATTATTTATGGTGACTTGTGCTGTCGACAGTGACACCCCTGTCATACGATTATCTTGTCTCTAATAATGTGTCAACTCTAGTATAATTCTTTTAGTTAAATAAAGCCATATTTCTGTTGGTATTTCGTCTACTTCACTACACCAATCGACAGTTTCAGGGTTATCCATTATTTACGCCACATCTTGTAGAATCAAGAAACAGTCCAAAGTGCGGTTCGGCCGCTAAAATCAATATTATTCTGAATCGGAACGCACCCAGACTCTTATAATCTGTGGCTTGTCAAAATTAAAAAGTTGATTGATCGTGCCGGTGCCTTGGATTGTGGTGACAACCAAGATACTTTTTAGCGGTTTTTGCTTTCGTGAAGAAAAACATTAATTGTATTTTCAAAGTGAGTCAGTGAAAAAACCCACCGTAAAAAGATTATTGCTTTTTAATAAATTCGAATCGCAATATTAAGCTACCACGCCCGAATGTTGTGCATAAATTAAACATTCTTGTAGGAATAAAAATATACAAAATATAAATTAAACATTTGTCTAATAGCAAGAAATTATTTTCAGGATTTTCTAAAAGTTGAATATGGTGCGTGGTGGCGGTCGTGGAGGCCGCGGCATGGGCGTACGCGGCGGCTTAGGGCGGCCACCGTTCAGCAGGCCTCGTGTAATGATGCTGAGGCCCCCTTTCGACCTGGTGCTTGCAGAACATACGTTTCCTCGATGCAAGCCTGCCCCGGATGAATCTGCTCTGACACAGGTAAATTTGAGTTGCTAGTGTATTTTCCTCGTTTCCAAGTTCTGATTTTATAGTCAAGATTCTGCCTAGTGAGAAGGACCTATGAAAGTTGAAATTGAATTTGGCATCAACCCCTATCAAGGTTTGGTCAGAGGGGGAAAACTAGCCAGTCATGTAACAAGATTTGTACAATACTTAATTTAACCTTTGACTGGTGACATACAGTCTGAGAATCCGCTCCTGAACTTTACATCAATGTAACTTACCGATTTGGGACTATACAACGCAACTAGCTCTCTCTATGGTGTGGATGCAACTCAAGTCAAAGCTACTCAAGCGTGTTGACACAAAGGAAACGCAGGGATAGGGGTGAAGTGATGATTCACTGACGTCGCTCGGCCTATGAGACCGCATGTTATCAGTTAAAGGTTAAACTTTATGTACAATAGTGGTACATAGAGCGCACTTAATGCAACAAGGCATTCTCTTCCAGACAAAAAAAAAACACTGGTAGGTTTGCTAAATAATCAAATAACAGATACATCAAATGAAAAAAATTTAATAAATTGTTTATAATAATAAAATACATATAATAAACTAATAAATACTATAAAATATATCAAATCATTGTATGTATTGTACCTCTGTGCACGGGAAGTTTATCTTTATTTTTAATAATTTTGATCTTGCTGCTCTATCTGCATAATATAATTTATAATACTTTTTTCCGAAGTATTAAAGGTAATATTAAAATTTTAAATATAACATAACAGATGAATAGATAATAATAATAATATTCCACAACTATATCACAACGCCGTCTAGTCCCAAGCTAAGCAAAGCTTGTGTTATGGATACTAGACAACTGATAAACATATTTATATTTCTAAATACATACATATTATAGATAAATTACACCCACACAGAACAAATGATTATGCTCATCACACAAACATTTGTCCTAGGTGGGAATCGAACCCACAACCTCTGTCATAGCAGTCAGGTTTACCAACCACTAGACCAACAAGCCAGTCGATAATTATTACAAATGTGCAATTTGCAATGTACATGTTCTTTGCTCAGTTAAAAACTTGACTGGTTGAATTGACCTTGAGGGGTGGGTGGCTCTGAAATCCAAAGATATAGGAGGATGCCAGATTTTGTATGGGCACCGTCCCCACCTTCCCACAGAGATGAGACAGGTGTCATTTGAAGCGTCTAGTTAAATAGAGATTTTTTTATTATGGCGACAGCTCTAAAGTGGGGTTTAGGTTTTATAAAGCATTGTATTTTGACCTAACCTAACCCAAGTGTTTTGGACCTTATATATACTACTTATATATACTACTTACTCATAATATAGTACTGTCATATAGTTTTTAATTAGGCTTTGAGAGTTAAAATGACACCTGTCTCAAGTCTGTTGTTGGGCGGGGACACTTTCACATAATGCCCTTTGCACTTCTATACCAATGTTATATAGGAAATTCAATTTTTGTTTATTTGTATTTTTGTTTGTCTCACCTAATATTATACAGAAGAAAGATTTGATTTTTTGTATGTTTTGATTTAACAAAATCTGCTGGACTAATATTATCTTACAGCAGTAGGAAGCTACTTTATTGCAGAGTAACAGGCCTATATTTTCGATATCCACACAGGCAAAGCTGCTGGCCGCTAATAATGAATACATTACAAAACTACTGGACTAGTTTTAAAAATTCTTTCATCAGTAGAATGAGGCTTTAAAAAAGGCAAAATCGGTTGAACTGACAGTAATAAAAGATTTTCATTAATATCTTATGTTATTTTGTACAGAGTATAATTTGTAATAATTATAAGAGATGTAAACCATTTTACAGGCCCTGCTTAAACGGCATGGAGAATTGTGCCCAACACCAGCGGAACAGTCTGCGGTGCTGAGTCTTGTCACCAAGTTGCAGACAGTGCTGGACAATCTTGTGGTGGCTCCTGGTGACTTTGCAGCATGCGTTAGTATGACTTTTTCATTTTTTAACTGACAACAGCAACGCTGAAAGGGAGGGTTATGGTTATCATCTCTTTCTATCAGGTGAGATAATAATAATAATATTCCACAACGCCGTCTAGTCCCAAGCTAAGCAGAACTTGTATTATGGGTACTAGACAACTGATAAACATACTTATATATTTCTAAATACATACATATTATAGGTAAAATAATATTGTAGGTTCTTTTAAATGGAATAAATAAATTACACCCAGACACAGAACAAATGACCATGCGTATCACATAAACATTTGTCCTGGGTGGGAAGCGAACCTTGTGGGTACAATTCCCACCATAGCGGTCAGGGCCACTATCCACTAGACCAACAGGCTAGTCAAAGATATTGGTTGACGTGTGTCTATCCATAATAATAATTTAAAAAAAATAAATGGTATATTTGTTGTACTTATATACATATGTTTCACCGTAGTGTTTTAACTGCTGAATCAATTTTGTGACAGACCATATTTTAGGATTGCTCATTTGATACTTAGGTCGCAGTGGGCAGGGCATGTTGCTTGCAGGACAGATGGTCGATGGGGACGAAAGGTTTTGAAGTGGCGACCACATACTGGAAGACGCAGTGTGGACGCACAAGGTGGACTGATGACCTGGTGATGAGGGTCGCGAGAATCCGATGGTTTCGAGACTCACAGGTCCGGTTGTTATGGCAACACTGGGGGGAGACTTATGTCCAACAGTGTATGTTTTTCGGCTGTAATGATGATGAGTCATTTTCCCCACGTTTACATGTGTGTAAATCTTTGAAATTCTCAGGTTTTGGCTACTATAATGCAAGTATACAGGAAAATAGACTTTTTCTGTTTATTATATTTATTTAAGATTTAAACTGGTACAATACGGTTTCCTAGTAATGATCACAGAGTAGAGAGGTGTATGTTAGAGATGTCACATAAACCATAATAAAAAGCTGAGCACAGATTATAGAAGGCCCAGATTTTTATAACAACACACCCAAAGGTTGACTTGTAAATCCTTTAGGCGAACATTACACGATAGGTTTTGCTGTCAGTTTTGCCACAGTCAAAGTTTTGATTAACGAAAAACTTACCGCCTAATGCGATGATTGACGTTTTTTAGTACTGATTGACGAAAACCATAATTATTCATGATTGATGGAATTGATTGTCACTTGCATGACCGTGTAATAGTCGCTTTAGGGATTAAGTCTGCTTCTGTAATATTTAGGCAAGGGCAAAATCTTTGTGATTGGAACATTTGCATCTACTGAAATGAACAGGAACATGATAACACAACAGGATATGTATAATTTGGAACATCGGCTCATAATATACAAACACAGACGCTGACTGTTATGAATCGTGATGTGTTTATCCCTTACGTCGTGTCACACTCACACTGAGACAGAGAAATGTTCTGTTACCTAAATCTGTTACGTCGCGTCATATGCACTGACACTATTTGTTCCATTGAATTTAGATTTATGAATAATTTTAAATATATATTTTAAGTTCATGTCATTAAATATATTTTCATTATTTTCGTTTTAATTTGATTTTTACAAAGACTGCAAGGTCACTAAAAATTAAGTGTTCCAATTGTTCCAAATGATGCATTTAAAAAATTTCTGATCTTGCGTTAAATTTTAAATAAATAATTATATTGTTTTCAGCAACTAGAAGAAGTCCGTCAAGTGGGCTCCTACAAGAAAGGGACAATGATGGCTGGTAAGAATGTTGCTGACATTGTGGTCATTATGAAGACTCTTCCCACTAAGGAGGCTGTTGAGGGTTTGTCCAATAAGGTATGATATTACACAGCACAGGACAGAAGTAGCTAAGGACAGAAGAGTGGAATAACAACTTAAGTGTGAATAGAGACAAAACTTTGAAGGGTATTTTCTCGATATTTGAATATTTTTTGCAGCATTTAACTATATCAATTTATGAATTGTTATTGTAAAAAATCGATGCTTTGTTAGAGACTGATATTATGGTATCAAAGTGAAAAACCAAACCAAAGTTTTGTCTCTATTCACCCTGTTTTATGGTAAATAAAAAAATAGCCATTTATTTCCAAACTTTACGGTGATACATGTTTCTTTGTGTTGCTGTAATGCTGGTTATAGCAAGTCCCTCAGTTTGGTGTGCCTTTTGGTATAGGCCCCCTTCAACAGCTTCCATCGGACTCTGTCCTTTGCCACCCTTATCCAACATGAACCTAAGGTCAGGCGGATGTCGTCTTCCCATCTTCTCGTTGGGCGACCCGGTTTTCTGACGCCATCTCTTAGGTACCATAAGGTCACTTGCTTGCTCCATTTGTTGGTCGTGCAGCGAATCATGTGACCTGTCCAGCGCAGGACTTGATTTCGTCATCACCTTACTATTTATCGGACAACCTGAGGTAAGGCGTGTGTCCACCTTTACGTTATTGAGACCTCTATGGTCCGGACTAAGGCTTCGCCTCGTCTAAGGTGTGTGCCAGATAACTGGAATAACGGTCATTGACCCCGCTGCATTTGTTGACATTCTTAATTTCAAAAACGGAAATAAAGACAAAGCTGTTTTGTGATCCTTTACATTATCTAGTAATGAAAATCAATACATTGTTTGTTTTTCGGGTACCTACGTAGAGATATTAGGAAAAGGTCAATGTACTTTATTCCACTGTTATCTTGCGCCTTCTATAGTATATTCGTATAAGTTGTTTGCAATCTAATCCTTTGTTTAGATAAAATGGTAAAATGTTCCAGGTGTGTGAAGAGCTCAACAAGTTGATACGTGTTGAGACCCCGGGGAGTGTGGTGTCGAGCGCGTGCCACGAGCGCGGCTTCACCGTGACCGGGCCGGCCGCAGCGGTGCGCGTGCTCGTCACCACGTTGCATCAGAATCTCAGGAAACTGGAGCCCGAGGTATAGTATACTACCTCCTACGGTGTACTTGAAATAACTAAAACATTTTATCTCAGTGATGAGCAAACGTCTCGCCATTTAGTTAATCTACCCGTTGATGCACCCATGCAATAGTGATTAAACTAATTCTTTCTTATTGGTTTATTGGTTAATTTAGCAGATTAAAAACTTGTCTACGTATTTCCTATTAAGACTACATTTCACCGGGACACCACGGCGGCGCGACTAGTAGCCCCACAACGGTGTCTGTATGGTGTCGAGTTTGGTACTAGACACCATACAGACGCCAGAGTCGCCACACGTTCGAGCTGGTCGCGTCACCATGAAGTCTCGGTGATATATAGCCCTTAGTTACTGGTGGCTATTATAAATATGTATTAAGTAAACAAAGGAAAAGGCTCACAGCAGTAAACGCTACTCCAGCATTAGTGTTTTGAAATAAATTACACAAAATAAAGCAACTGCTCGGTTTGATCCATGACCTACAATTCCTAAGTAGAGGCCGCTACCATTGGGCACAACTGTTCTCTATTTATCTTTACGAGCTTGGTTCAGCGGCTTCACCCGCGTAATAATAGGTTTCAATATACAAAATTTGAACTCCCGTTTCATCCCCTAGGAGTTCAAATTTTGGGGTTTTTTTTTTAAATTTTAAAAATTTGGAAAATCCTCTCAGTGCTCGCCTCCGTAAAAAGACACCTTGTCCAAAAATCCACGCTCCTAGTATCAAGTTATTCATTGATATGTCAGTCAATCAATTTCACAGGATAAATAAACATTATCTATTGGAATAGATAAGAGAAGAAGGGACTATTTTTCTTATTTTAGATTCCTTCTCAGTTTCTGTTTACTCCCGTGGGAAAAAGGCGTGATATATGTATTTATGTATATATAAACAGTTTAATAAAATGACCTAATTGTCACCAGGTGCATCTCGAGTACAAAGTGATTAACAGCCACTTAGCTGCTATCCGCCACAGCCGCTGGTTCGAGGAGAACGCTCATCACTCCTCTATAAAGGTGAGTTCATTTATACAACATTAGTTTTAGTGCGAAAACCGAAACACGTGTGTAGTATATGTAAACAATCTATGTACAAAATTTCATAACTGTATCATGAAAAATCACAAAGTTATAAGCTTGTATGTCAGCAAAAAAACATAGTCACCGGGCCATCCATGCGACTGAGGGGTTGATTTGCGCTTGCACCCAGCTGTTTGATGGCGCCTAATGTCCGCTATGAACTGTGTTATACTTAGTGCCAAAAGTTTGCAAGTCAAATACCACCGTATTTGACTTGCAAACTTTTTAAATATTTTTGGGTAATTATATAAAAACTATTAGAATCGATTCAGTTACCGATTCCGAACAAACTATATTCAGGTTTCACATAAACTATAAATATGCGTCACAAGTTGGACACCACCGACACTAAGCACAACACAGCACAGAACAGAAAATATAGGTAGAAGTGCCCCTAACGTGGCTAAGCACGGGAACCAGTGTCGCCAAACTCACACATTTGCGTATCAAATTGTACATTACACACATAAAAAACAGTAATATGATTGGCTACGAAGCTACGAATTACAAACTTAACTTTTACAAATCATATTCTTATTGCTTTCATAAATTAGGTCTTATTACGACGTAAGAAAGTTGTTATTATTTGACATGACACGAACAATAAAGAAGTTTTAACCAATTTACAACGAGTTCGGCTACTCAATGCTAGATAGTGCTGTAACCAATTTATTCTATTCAGAACGCTAGTGCCTTTGAAATAGATGCCATATTCACCTGCACTAGTATATAATATGTAATAGGCGAATTTCGCCTACTGTTGACACACGCGCCATATTTAAGAGGCACTTCCTCTACTTTTCTTTATTCCGTGCAACACAGCTTACGACAAATCATAGCGGGTATTAGGGGCCATCATCAGCGGTGCGGCGCCGCGCCGCATTGTGTGGTTAAGCTCTGAGGGGTTGTTTTGCACTTCGCTGAATAGCCGTTACGTCTTCCATGCATGTAATGTTTTCCGTTTCCTATCCTCCTTACACCACACCACAACGCAGTGTAATTGCACAATTGAACCTTATTGCGATCGATTTACAAAAAAGAGGTTACGATGCCCCATTCGTGGAACATCCTGGCCTACAGATGACTGAATGTAATGATACTAGACCGTAAATAGTTGATGAGTATGTTCTTCGCAGCGTGTTGGCGTCGCGGTCAATCTCGCTGTGGCAGGTGGGAAGGAACCTGGACAGAAGTCATTTTATATGGCGTACCGTGCAAATTGGCTCTACGCGGATACCTTTAACTTAATTTGTTTTGGCCGCAGGTACTGATCCGATTACTCCGTGACATGTGCGCGCGTCACTCGGGTCTCGAACCCCTGACTCCCTGGATGATCGACTTGCTAGCCCACCACTGCATCATGAACAACCCGGCACGACAAGCGCTGCCCATCAATGTCGCTTTCAGGTAAGTGTCATCCATCTACAGTATATCAATGTTCACTAGAAAATTATTCACAAAGAAGCTCATGCATTATTTCATTGCGATATTTCTTTTTTTTATTTCACAAGTACTCGAAGTTACAATCATTTTTTTTTTCTTTTTTTATTAATATTTCACGCTGTTGGCAATTCGTCTGTTGCGCGCTTAGTTGCCCTAGACTTAGTGAATTGGCGTACTGTTACATTGCGCGAGCTGACGGCGCTGTGTAGAAATTGAGTCGTTTCAAAACTATTTTTTTTTGCGCATGGAATTATGCACGACTAGATTGTTAAGTTATTCTGTTAAATTTGATATATTTTGTACACTGAACCCCTATTTATTTATTATTTACCCTGAGTCAATATAAACCAATTTTCAATCGTACACTCGAAATAAGGTTCAGTTGACAATCAGCGTCAGGCAACTACCACGTAGTGGTCTGGTTTGCGTCAGAATGGCTGGTGGTCTGTGGCGTTGGTCTATGCGAGTTGATTCGAAAATTGCTACATAGGATATACATTTAGAATTTATTGGGTGTTATGGCTCATAACTGGCACTGGCAAGGGTGTTATGGAGCCGAGTGCTGCTGGGACAAATCTCCACGTGTATCAAACGACGTTTTTCAATACATTTACGAAGAAATACTTTCTGAAAATTACGACGATTTTTTTTTTCATTTTGTACTGATGAAAGTGTTCCTAAGTTGCCATACATTTTAGTATCTGTTGGCGGCGGTACCATCTAAAGAATTCTCTTCAAATCTTAATTTCATCATTTTTTTACAAAATATAAAAAAAAATAGACGGTATTTCCGCAATTTTAACCTTTGCAAATTGAAGAAGAATCAAAGATATCAAACCTTATACACATCAACACATCCTACTTAATGTTAAAAATAGAAATTTAAATATTCTTAAATTTAGAACACAGATAATTGTTAATTTGTTGATAATAACAAATGATTGTGTAAATAATATTATTTATTCATGATATTTTTGTTCATAAACACAATTTTAATTTGCATTAAATATTAAAACCTTAAAAATATCCACGTCTTTGCTTTAAAAAAAAAATAATCATGGTTGATAGTGACGAAATAAGAATGAAAAAATAAGCCCTTGTCATGATAAAATAACCCTTCAGATACCGTCAATTAGAGACACAATAGTAAGACAATAGATGCGCGGCCACCGGTGGTCGCTTGGGGATTCATGAATTAAATAAAAAACTCGAAGGTGATAAACATGTCATGTTGAACCTATTCCGAGTGCGATTAGAGCCAGTTTTCGAGTAAGTGTATTGAAAAATATGCACCTACCCTCAATAATCCAATACGTATCATTATTACAATTATTCTTAGTCATTGCTGACTATGCTGATGCACATATAATATTGGAATCACAGTCTAGGCTTATATAATATTATTCGACAATTTAATTAGTTCTATGTCGTTACTATAAGGAATAAGTTCCTACCTTACCTATAGAACCTATATTTAATTTGTGTTTTGGTATTTGTGACGATGAAGAGAGAAAGAAAGTTCGTTGTGCCACTCGAAGATCAAAAAAAGGTTTTCTTGCAATACAAAAAATATTCTCCAACGAAAAAGGCACTGTACCTTTCGGTGAAGAAAAATTTGGATTATTTCTTTAGCCCAAATGATATTTCCTGTGAAGAACCAAGCCCAATGACTTTAAATGATAAATGTGATAATAGAGTAGAAATAGAAATACAGAGACAGCAAAAACAAATAATAATAATAATCGTTTATTAGGAACTAAAAAATAAATACAGGAAGCAAAAGATAAAAACGCTGATGGCTGCAAAAGTTAAAACTGTGGCGCAACCAGCAACGCCCGACTCCAATGACAGCGATAGTTGTTCCAGACTAAAGAAATAAAATTTAAGAACTTAACAAGATTATGAGAAGAAATAAAATACAAAAATAAATTAATCACTAATGAGTGCCGTGTGTGTGAGTACCTAACGTGTGTGAGAGTGAATCAATATGTGTGTAATCGCTTGGAAACACCGTCACTCATGTTTTTTTTATTGATACGTATCAATGGGAGCTTTTGCAGCCAATAACTAAACGCATTAAGGGCCGATTTTTCAATCATCAGTTAACTTCTATCTGAGGAATAAATATGGCGGTTTGACATATTTTCTATACAAAAGCTGTCAAAAGGTCAAACATTATCTTCAGATATAAGTTATCTGGCGATTGAAAAATCGGCCCTAAATTAAATAAAGGAACTGAGTCTGTTTTTAGAATGAAAAATCTTTTGCCTAAACATCAGTAGACCAATCAATTGCGTGAAAAAATTGGGAGGTCCATCCAATAGCACACAGTTGGACATTTTACCAGTATTCTATTTCTATCAACGCCAATATAACATGCATCAGATCTTGTAAACAATGTAAAGCTGATGTGAAAGTTATTATTAGCTGGCATTCGCATAAAATAGCTCAGTGCAAATGCATAATAACCAATTACGGCGAAATTTTCATTCATACTCCAATGGGAAAATAAAACTATCACCTGCAAAACGAACTGAAATAGCCGAAGAACATAATAATTTAGTTGTTAATTCCGATGAGCCTGAACCCACTCATTTACCAACAACAGGGTGCTTACGACAAACAAAACACGAACATAAGAGTGGCTCACTTTTTCATTAAAACCGAATACTTTTATTATGGCTAATGAGCCAAATATCGCCTTACAAAGAAGCTATCAAACATATCTTAGTGCATCCATTTTATATTTATTATTGGGATCAATATTGCAAAGAATTAAAAAGAACTGATAAATTGATTGTTACTCGTAGTATATATACCACAGGTAGCATTTTCAAAACATTTGGCTCTATATATAATGTCATAATCACCGAATGTGTTTTCTGAACTTGACTTATTTACTTCTAAGCCGCGTGTATTCAGTCGAATACTTACCAAACATTGGTTCGATAACTGTTTTTAATTTGTCCTGCAAGACCTATTGTTGTGATTGTGTCGTATTTTTAAAGTGTATACCATCATTATTTTTTTTTTCTCTCTCAAGCATGCTCTTAATAGATAATTAATTGTGAAAACATTTCATTGGCTAATAGTTGCATAATTTGTTGTTTTGTTAGTTGTTAATATACTGTTTGTTTTCCTATTATAATAAAATAAAATAAATAAATGTGTCATGAAAACATATGAAGGTCACAGTAGTATTCCACTTATCCAAATGGTATCGAAAAGCCTATGGACACTATATACTGGGCTGGAAGCATGGTACGTGAGCAATCGGAAACCATCGTCGATGAGTCATCCACGCTGATTGCTGCTTGCGTAAAAGCATTTACGAAACATAACTCTACTAAAGAATATGTTACAGAATCTTACAGAAAACTGGAGGAAGACGAAAAAAGTGACGATTGCTACATTGGAATAGACAAGTGATTTTGTAAAAATTTCAATTGAACTTGTTTTAAACGCGTCGACTACAGGGTAAAATTATTTTATATTAAATGTAGCTTTGAAGGAATGGGTAAATTTTGAAAAAAGCCAAGGAGATTTTGACAGATATTATTGCAGTTTGTTTAATTGAACCAATATTAAAAAGCAGCAAGCAAGCATGAATAAATCCAATACTTATACAATACGTCATTTAACTTTAATGTCAATTAAAGCAAAACCTAAGGTACGTAACGTCATAAAGATATAGACTATTATTCAATGACAAAATTAGTCAATCAGAGATTAGCGTTAATGGGCGTCTCTGAGTGCGGCAGTTACTCCTTCTAAGTGTGAAATGGCTAAGAATCGATTAAAGACATTGAATCATGTTTCAAACTTTAGATACAGAGATAGAGATTCAGGATAGTGAACAAAAAATTATCTGCCTAAAGCTGTTGAAAAATCAGTGTTTGAATAAAAAATAAAAGAAGAAAAAGAAAGAAAACATGTTTATTCCGCCTGAATAGACGCACAAATCATTACAAAAAAAAATGCCCGCCAGGCCGTTTATACAGGGCTTAACTGTATTGAATAACAATGTACTCTGTGATTGCACCATACACCATAGACAAAAGAGCTAGTGCAGGTTATCTGTTGCAACTACTCTTTGTTGGCATTTTGACGCTGGCTGATACTAAATAATACTTCTTCTTCTTCTTTTCGTGTCGATTCGACTCAAATTTTGTCCGACCAATATTTAAAATATATATTTAACTAAATTAAGTGAACGGAACAGATTTTTTAAATGGTTTACCATCAAAATTGAAACAGAAAAATTACTCGTGACACTAGTTGATGAGGATATAGGCAATCATAACAATTGCTTTTATAGGAACTTTATCACGTTTACTGACTCTGTTTCCTTTGTGGTCAAACGTAATGAAGAATATGTATGATTCCAATATTGAGGCACCTCTTCAAATGTTGAATCATACTTTAAAACTATAAAAAACTGCTGTTACATCTAAGCACCAATTCATTACGCCAAATAGGCGTATACGTGCGACACATTGTTAGTTGTTACTACATTGTGTGTATCTACGAGTGTGTATGCCAAATAAAATAGTATTCTTTCTTTTTCTAAACATTCACTAGAACAGTAATTACAAAAGAAAGTGCTTTCAAGAATGGATTTTTATTCGCAGTGAATCTTCGCGTTCAATATGCATAGTGTAGCATTCGTTTTTAACTAAATTGATATTTTCTAGACATCGCAGAGTGTAATAAAGAACTGGTAATTGTTGTGCAGACGCGCGCTGTCGTTGCTGGCTGGAGGACTGTTCCTGCCGGGATGCGCGGGGCTGGCGGACCCGTGCGAGGCGGCGCATGCGCGCGCGCACACCGCCCTCGACCTCGCCGCGCAGGACCTGGCCGCTGCCACCGCTCAGACGTAAGCACACAACACACGCTTCAACCAGCACACTAAAGGGACTATTACACTACGCGTTATTCAGCACGATATTCAGACTTGGTCAAAGGTCAAAAGGTCAAAAACGTTTATTTCAAATAGACCAATTACAGGCACTTTTGAATTGTCAAAATTTCGGTCAGTTCAACAAACAAGTGAAGCTAAAAGCTTGTCTTGTATTTCATTCATAATAACACAGTCTGACCCTTATTACACTACCCCAGACCACGCGACATCGACTAAGACTGTCTAAATATCGAGTGGTGTAATAGGCCCTTAATGTGTGGGTATTTTTAGAAATATCACGACATCAGTTAGCGCCACTAAGGCCATTTCCACCTACTGTCCGCGAACGCGTAGCTTCATACACGAATATTTGTCATTGGACGCCTGGTGTACGCCTGCACACGCTGCTCCACGCAGT